>JAVLUZ010000388.1:478795-531957 GCA_036768485.1 Mermis nigrescens
AAATAAAGAAAATTTTATTACTAATACCAACAGTTAAAATACGAAATGACAAGATATATAATAAATGCAATTACGAATTAGTAAAGGGACATGCGAGTCAATGGAATGACAAGTTTTACGCGCGCCCCACAAGATATCTAGATAAATCAAAGTTTGCTAATCTAGATTTAAATATGTTTACGTTAGGGGAAGAAACAATGAAGTCAGGAAGATCGTTCCAAACTGCGATGTATTTGTAAAAGAAATCAAACTTTTCTAAATTAGAATGTACAGTAGGTATGACTAATTTAAATCTATTAATGCTACGGGTAATATTATGATTAAATACAAAAAAATCATCAGCTTCCAAACATGATTTATGACAAATAATTTGATACATCATACACAGACAAATCTGCAAGCGTCTTAATTCAAGTCTGCACAATTTAAGTTGTGTTAAACGATCCTCATAAGAAAAAATATTATTATAGCCAAAAATATATTTAGTGAATCTACGTTGAACAGCTTCCAATCTATCTATATCCTTAAGATAAGAGGGGTTCCATACACTGCAACAATACTCTAATAAAGGTCTAACATAACAACTATAAGCTTTAACAAGATTACCTTTATCACGCGAAAAAAATGATTTGCGTATTAAAATACATCTAAAGAAAGCTTTTTAATCAAAGAATTATAATGTTCCTTAAATTTTAAATTTCGAGGAATCAAAACTTTAAAAAAAAAAAAAAAATTCAAAAAAATTTTGAAAATTCAAAAATTTCCGAATTGTCTTAGAATTTAAATAACTGCAAAAATACACAACTGTAATAAACACAGATCTCATATCCCTGATCGCCGTATCAAAACTGACCACATTTAATAAAATTCAGATAAAATTTGAAAAAACTTTTTCTATACCTGCTAAGTGTATAAGTGGCAAGTGCCGAATTTTGTTCCAAATTTTTCTTATGCCTGTACTTCAGAACCCTATCTATACTGACAGATTATAAAAAACCACAGCATTTGATGTCTTTCACACAATTTTTTCAAATATTGCACACCAATTCTTGACATCGACCACAGAACATCATTGATTATCCTCAGAAATGACATGGTTTGATGAAAATCAGTCCACTTAAATCAATCAGACAAGCGGAAAAATCACACGAAAGCACCCAACAGTCCTCCAATCATCCCTTCGGCATTAAAAATGACCGCAATCGACTGAATCCAAGCTGCAAAAATCCGGCCAGCGTCGCGCTCCCTTCCAAAACTTCTGCCAAATTTCTTCTAAGCTTTTCCCTCAACTCCCTGCCTATTCAGATTATAAAAAAACAGAGCATCCGATGTCAGTCACACGATTTTTTTGAATATCAGCACTCAATTCTCGACATCAGCCGCAGGAAATCGTGATTACTCTGAGAAACGACATGGTTTGACAAACATCAGTCAACTAAAATCAACCAGACAAGTGGACGAAGCATCTAACAAGGTCCCAATCATCCCTGCGGCATTGAAAATGATCGCAGCCGACTCATAATCCCAATCCGTAAAGCGCGGCATCGCCCTGGCAATGGAAAAATCAACGTTTTAACTCTAGGTACAGTAATTAACTTAATCGGAAACCAGTCGCTACCACACCTGGGCGTGGGGGGGTTTGGGGGGTATGCACCCCCCAGAAACCAAAATACCCCCCCAGAAATCAAAATACCCCCCAGAATTCAATTTTTGAAAATTTTTTTCGTTTTTTTCGCAATTTTTTGATGCCAATGGATAGTGCTTGATGAGAAACGTCCAAAAATGGTGTTTTTATCGCCATACCACCATTTTTAAGGCCATTTTTCGACCTTCAAAAAAATCTTGCACCCCCCCCCAGAATTTTCTTGCTGCCCACGTATGGTCGCTACCTTACCGGAGGTAAACGAGTACCGTTGCGATTTATACGGGTTCATCTGTACCTATCCAAAAACTTTATTTTCTGCAGTGTGTATGTGTGTGTGTGTATGTGTATGTGTGTGTGGGTGTGTTTATGTAACGCCATCGGTGCACAGCATGGCCGCTGGAGGTCAGGGGAACCGATAATACCAACAAGAGACTTTCTGTGACGCGAAGTGGTCTAAAACTGCTTCTAAATAGCGTGAAAACGATGTTATTCCATTTAATAGCTTGTAATCAATTAAGTCATTTTGAAAAATTGAGTTGATTAAATAAAGTTATCTGTTTTAATTAATCATAATTTTGTTGGAGGTATGCTCAGACTGAATCTATATAAACACGGGGTAGTTGAAAGCTCACTAACATCCATATATGATAAAGATGCGGCCCCGTCAATCGACATATATGTTCAAATCTGGCCTCGTTTCTACGCATATATGTTCGAAAATGAGGCCAGCGCCGCCAGCGCAACTTCTCATCCCAGCAGCATGTCCTATACCCAAACGTTAAATGATGTCGATTACCGAGTGGTACCTTTGCTCGGCGGTCGAAATGTCATTTTACCCATCGGCCGTTCAATGCAGCGTTCAAACTGCAGATGTAAGCTGGCAAAGGTGAAATCTGTTTGGAAGAGGTTGATTTCAGAAATATTAAGGCTTAATAGCCAGTATGTAAATATTTGGCAAATACATAAGCTTTATCTTACCATTTCTTCAAAATAAATCTGAATTTCGTTCTTTTGCTTGTACATCAAACGGAAAAGTGTTGATTGTACGTACCTACTTACTGCACGTATGCACGTATAGCATGGGCTTTAATTGTAATTAGCATGGAAGTTCTCTTAGTACAGATTGAGCTGATTTTGTGCGCCACAGTGCATTTAATATGCTCCTTGTATGCCATAGATCCCAGCCAGAGAGGCTTATAAACCTAGAAAATGTCAGAAAAATGTACAACTATTTATAAAATTTTATAGAGCGAGCTGTAGTGCATTTTTAGCGATTTTAGCCATGATGTCTCCATCTCCTTTGGACTATTTTTGAGTGCTGAATAAGACGTTTTTTCAAAAAGTGTTTACGTTTTTATGCTGCAATTGAGACGGCTATGTGAATGCTGAAAATAGTGCCTTCAAATCACATTTATGACCAAGAAAATATTTGCAAATGATTAAGGGCTGTACCACGAATATACAGGCGGCAAAGTATACTTCTGTTGCAGCTAAAAAAATTAAAAGTCTACAACACTGGGTGTTCCCAGGCCGTCTCCGTTCCAAGTACTAACCCAGCCCAATGGTGCTTGACTTGGCAGATCGGACGAGATGCCGTATTTTCACCATGGTATGGTCGTAGACATTTTAGATTTTATGTCCATTGCATAAGTAGTACAGATGCCGGTAGAAAAATCAGCTATATTGGCATTCGAAGATACAAAAAATGAAAAAGAGCTGCCATACTGCTTGGTTTAAGTTAATTTCGAGAAGAGCTGAAATGGTTGCAAGAAAAACATGCAGGGCCGGCTACAGTCACCAGTCCTAACAGAAAGTAAACTTGTACATGTTGGATTCAGGGTGTGACACTCTAGAATAGAAAAAGAAGATTTTCTCAGTAAAATAAGACTAAAAAAGGCCAAAATTGAATTAAAGTTGAAAAATTCCTGCATGGGTGCCTACAAACTGTGAAATAACATGTTTTTAATGCCATTACAGCATTTATAATAGCTTCCGATGTCATTTTGTCCCAAAAAACTCAATTTTTGATGCCCTTCGGATTGGCAATGCTGCGCATCTCATTGGACCCGTGTGTGGACGTTTTCTGACAAAAATGAGGCAAAATTATGATTTAAGAGTGTTAAAAATCATTATCAGCCACGCAAATTCTTAAAAATGATCATGACATATACTTTAATTTGCAATGTGTTTACTTTATTGCGTTATAATCAGTGGCGTATCCAGGATTTTCCTAGGGGGGCGGTACCCCTGAGGGGGCGGAACCCTGACTTGGGCGGAAAAATCAACCGTTTTAACCCGAAAATCGCTAAAAAATCCGTAGTTTTGCGCACTATTTTGGACCAATGTGGGGGGAGGGGGTGGCCGCCCCCATAAATCCGCCCCTGGATATAATACAAGTGCTGCCTACACAAAGTTAACAGTATTAGGAAGAAATAAAACGCGTACCTACCTATCAGACGAATCTAATCAATTACAAAATAACTCTCGCGATTATTAAATACTGAGCTAGGAGGAGGAAGTGATGTACATGTATGAATGAACAAGTATTAAAGCATGAAAAATCACATTATAAATGAAAAATTGTAATTCCTTAGATTTTTTCAAATCGTATTTATAATTCTATTACATGTATTTACTAGGTAACTTTATACAATTTGTGACTTATTAATAGTCATATAAACATTTATCATTACATTGCAAATTAAATACATGTTGAAATGACCCAGCTGCACAGATGCAGTGTGTGTATAGAGTGAGCTAGAAGTTCAATGGCGAAATCCCCTCTGTTTTATAGTTGTTTAAAAAACCGATACAAATTGCGCATTACAATCGAAATATACACAAAAAACCTTTACAGCGAACGTAATACTACAGTAATCTATCACAAGCGGCTAACGGAATGCATCGAATTAATTAGATAGAAGCGCAGCTCGACTGGCCGACAATTGAAGGACAATGAAATCGCAAGGCCATGAAACCAACGTGAAGTAAAAATTGAAAATGCAAAGTAAAGTGTAAACCAAAAACGAATAATAAAACATGCAAACGTAAGTAAAATGAAAATACATTGTAAACTAAAAGGTACATCAATTCAGTGTAACAAATCGGGCAAATATTTCGATTTGGGCGACTGTTGTGGTTCGTCGATCAATGACGAGCCGCCGGATATCCGTTGCGTCAGCTAAGAATTATATAAAGTCGTGTAAATTAAAATATTGTTTACACAAAACCATAAAAACATTTTATCTGCGTGCACTAAGCGATGTTATTCAAATCGCTTCAATTAATTTTGAACAATGTTAAAAGCATACATCCAACTTTACACTGCTCGCCAAGGCCTTCCTTCAAATCTAATTAAACAGGTTCCACAACGTTTAGTGCGTTGTAAAAAATTTTCAAGTTTACACTGAGCGCACTGCAATTTATTTATCCTCCCGCGTACTGTGGAAGAGGAAAAGACATCTAGCGAGTTTAAATCGGCTAAAAAGGCACTGCAATTAGTTAACGGGTCGCAAAAAGTCGAAAGCATATTTGTTGGAAAACTTGAATCATCTAAAATACATCAATATTTTAAAAACCATTGTGCATATAAAATTGAGTTTACACTACATCGAAAATAATGCATATTATATTCATATGGGAGTTTACACTGAGTATTAAAGAAATTTTTACAGCTTGCCTAACGGTTACACAACTAATCAAATATGTACATCAAAAACTACTTCAAAAGTAAAAATAACTTTACACTACACCGGGAATGCGGTGAAGAACGTCGAAAAATATTCAAAACTCATTCAGACTTTACACCACGTCAGAGCCACTATTTTTTCCTTGAAAATTATTACTTGAAAACATTTTTTAATTGCCCATGCATCACAAATAAAGAACTCATGTGAATACGCTCAAAGTTTACAATGTAACTCATTTACGCTTATTTTTTCGACTAGTTTTTCGAGCCGCTCCAGCCTCAGCGTTTGACCGAGTATCAACCAATTTTTCTGGTCAATTTCTTGCCTCAAAAGCGCGACCTGAGTCCGTAAAGCAGAATTTTCCTAGAATGCGAAATAATATAAGCATAAATATGCGATAAGAAAATAAAGGATAAAGTATGTTAAATGAACAAAATACAATACAAAACAAAAATATTTAGTGAAAAAGTTTTCACAATGAGCAGAATAGTAAAATTGTCATCACGTATTTTACCATTAAAATTTAAAAATGCAAAACTTATGTTTAAAATTGAAAACTAGCGAAAATACAGGATTATGAATTTATTTAAATAATTCATTAATAATAAATATGTCACCAGCGTAGAATAAGATGATCACATCTTACATAATTTGTTTCATTTCCTCATTAAATTTCAATGCGATATTTTACATTTTGACTCGTTGTGCCTTTTTATTTTAATCTTTATTTTACTTTCAACTTTAAAAATAATATCGCATTAATTTTCCTATTCATTTTAATTGGATTTGGGATACTTTGATCTAATGTTTCTAAATTAAAATGCCAGGAATGCAGTATAAGTTTAAATATTACAGTGACGTGTTAAGAATCTCGAAAACTCTCGAAATACATGAAATTTTCCAATAAATTTCAAATGATTTATTTCCCACTAAATCGTATAATTCATTTATTTATAAATCGTCGGCTAAATGTAACTCGTCGACTTGTCCAACGCTTGTGAGACATTAAAACTGATTAAATTTATACTTACTTATCAAGCAACAGTGAAATATCAAGTTTTTTAAGACTTTTTAAGGCCTTTATTCACACATTACTTTCATACTTTAAACATTAGTTTTCAGTCTAATTCAGAATTTTTAGCTCCAAAAATTTATTTTTTATTCTGTTTTTAGCTTAAAATTAGGATTTTCACCCGAGTTTTTGCTTTCGGTTGATTTCATCTAAATTTTTCGATTCAGTTCAGATTTGATTATAATATTTGGAGTGTTCCATATTTACACCTTTTACTTTTATTTATACAAGCGACACAATAGATTACAAAATTTAAACAATCGTTCTACTTTACACAAACGAAAGATTAATGTTTATGATTTTTAGACCGTCTGCTCAAAAATAAGTTTCAATCGACAGAATTCCGAGACAAAACGATTGGAAAAGAAGCAAGTACCAATGAGTTACGTCCAAACGTGGGCGTGGGGGAAGGGTTTTGGGGGTAAGCATCCCCAGAAACCAAAGTACCCCAGCCCCCAGAATATAATTTTTGAAATTTTTTTAGTTTTTTCGCAATTTTTCGATGCCAAAGCATAGTGCTCGATGAGTAACGTTGAAAAATGGTGTTTTTCCGTAATACTACCATTTTTAAGACCATTTTTTGACCTTTAAAAAATCTAGCACCACCTGAATTTTGGTGCCGCCCATTGCCGGGCAACACTAAAATTCTGGGGGAAGGAGTGGTGAAAAAATTTCTGGGGGTGAAAAAATTCTCAAGGGTTAAAAAATGGTCTTAAAAGTGGTCAGATGGTCAAAAAATACCATTTTTCGACGTTTCTCATTGAGAAATATCCAATGGCATCAAAACATCGTTAAAAAAGCAACAAAAAAATTCAAAAATTGAATTCTGGGGTGTATTTTGATTTCTGGGGGGATATTCCAACTTTCGACTTATGGTTACGTCCTTACGTACATACGCAGCCTCCAAATTTTGGTGTCTGGAGTTCTCAAATTTTTAAAGTTGAAAAAGTCACAAAAAATTGGCGGTAAAAGGCAAAAAACATAATTTATCGGCCTTCTTCACCGAGCTCTCCCACCGGCATAAAAAATCGAGAGAAAATTTATTTTGGAAGTTCAGTTCTGGATTGTTTCGAACTTTCGGGGTCCAGCCCGACCCCCGCGTCCAAGAGCAGTTAGTTGCATATATAAAATATAGATTTAAACTCAGTGTAACAGCTTAAATTGACACATGTTAGTCGCTAGAATTAATAAGATCACATGATTTTGCACAGATAAAATCGAAATAAAAGATTTGTCGATTAATCACTCACCAATGTTCAAGTTCCACAAATAAAATCAAAATTTGAAATATATTGTTTGTGGTACTACTAAGTTTTCAAGCATTTAGGAATTATTCACAACTTACTGGTATTATTTTAATTTAATCCATATTATTAAATTACTTTTCATTAATAATTAATTACTAATTTATTGATTTATTTATCCATGTAATTATTCACTCATTTATTGTATGTTTACATAATAATTCAACTACCTATTAGATAATTATTTAGTTGCTTTATTAATCACTTCGCTAATTCATACTTTACTCTTAATTTGCTAATTCATTTATGGTTTATCCTGATCACTAATCTGTTTATGTTACTAACATGCTGATATATTTACTTATTTATTTAGTATTTATTTATTTATATTCCTGATTGGCTCGTTGCCATGTATACATGATGAATTCTTAATTAGTCAATTGATTGAAACTTTATATTATTAATCAATTAATTACATAATTTATTTAATAAATCATTTATCTAAATCCGGCGGACGACCACTACTAATTTTTTAGTAAGCTTTATTTATTATTTTCTTAAGTTATTGAGATGGTTTCAATTACCGTAAAATACCAAATTTTTAGAATTTGGATAAATTTTAGAAAAATGCTCGTCTGGTTTAATTGCCTTATATTTTTTATTTCGTGTCATATTTTTATTTTCTGCAATTAAATTTGCTAATCTAATTAACTTTTGCAATACTCGCCCCGTTTTTGGCCAAAAATTCATAAAAATTCTTTAAAATTTCGAACCATATTTCAAATTCAACAAAATTTTGCATCATAAACATGGCAAGGCAATATAATTATATCATTGAAGTGAAAAATTTTCGACAAATCAATCAGCCGACTGAAGCAGTTGCACGGCAGATTAGAAAAAAATAAATTATACGACTAAATTAAAGTGAAGACTAAAACAAAAATAATAATCGAATAAATAAAATTAAGAATAAAAAAATAAATTAAAATAATTTCCAAATTTAGGGAAAATTGAAGGAATATATACTAGCTGAACTTTAAATGAAACAAGAAAGCGTAGTTATTGAATTGATTTAGATAAAAAATAACGCATATTTCCAAATAATTTAAAGCTTTACGTTTGAACGACGATTTCGTACCAATATTTTTAATTGACGTTTAAAAAAGTCAGGTTTATAAAGGGCCAAAAATTGAACTTTAGCGATAAAATAAAAATGAGAAGTCAGAAAATTTGACTGTTTAAAATCTTAAATTAACTAATAAATTGAAATTAGTTTGAAAAATTAAGTTCCATAACCTATCAATTATTACAAATAAAGTTATTTTAATAATAATCTTTGATAGTGTTTTCTCAAGGGTAAAATTTCAAATGAATTATCTGAATTTAAACGATACGTAGAAATATAATTTTACGCCGTAATTAATTATAATTGCAGATTTTATTTATAAATAACGAACCTCGTGAAAATCTTCCTTCGAAAATTCGGCATAAATCGAATCGCCAGGCACCAAATCGTTTACATTTAATTTAACATAGCCATTCTGAATATTTTTTCAGACGAAAAATAAAAAAAATTATTCGTATATAAATAAGAATATTTCTATAAATTAAGTCTCAAAAAAGATGAAAAATTATGAAACATGAAACACTTTTAGAAATGAAAAAATCAAAAAAACTTACACACGTAATTTTTTCAAAAATATATAAAAAATGAATTTGAGCAAAATTTTAAAAATATCTTAATAATTCTATATATTAGGAAAACAGATTATTAAATCAATAACATAAAGCTAAAATAAACCAAATTTTTTTATTTTCTATAAATTCAGAATTCAATGAACGAATTAGTTTAAAGCGCCGAGAAAGTGTAAACAAGTACATAAGAATATTGAGGACTTACATCAAACGAACAGAATATTCTGACAGAAATAAAAGCAAGAAAGTTAACACGCTTTTTCACTATGAATTAACTTTACACCAAAAAGTTTTACACGTAAAAAAGGCTGAATTTATCAAGGAAAAAACGAATCCCTTTGCACACGTTAGTTTGACGCTTTTCACATAAATAAAACGAATAAACAAATTTTAAAAAAATATATAAAAATAAATAAATGTAAACAAAAATTATAATTTACCTTTGGAGACAAATTTTCGCTCGGCTCCATAACGACGTCTGACTAAAATATTATAAAATAATTTATGCTTATTAATTTTCTATTTTTTATCATGACAAATCCAATTTTACGTACATTTGAATTATTTTTTATTTTACTCCACCGTTTTCTTGACATTATTTTTTATTACCTACCGTTTTTGCTTTTGGATGAATTTCTTGAATGTAGCATATTTTAATTTTTAGATCATTTTTTAAAATTAGCAGAAACATTGAAAAAACGATTAAATTTTCCCAATGCCAAATCAAGAAAGGATACAACTATACTACAAATTCATGTCAAACATGGACTCATGAATTTCTTGCTGCTGCAAAATATAGAGAGAGTGAATAATAAATATTAAAAAATGATAAAAATAGAAATTAATAAGAAACACTAAATAAAATAAATAAAGAAATATAATATAAATAAAATAAAAAAGTAAAACAAAAAAATATTAAAATATAAATGAAATATTTTAACAAATAAATATATAGAAATATTAAACAATAGACGGATAAAATAGAAAAAATAGATACAAATAGAAAAGGAACAGAAAATTAACAAAGAAACATAAAAAACAACAAATAAACACTTAATTAAATCTGGATTAAAATTGGAGACAGAAAATAATTTGAAAAAATTTATAAAATAAATCAATAAATACAAAAATGACAGAATATAAACAGTCTACAAACACAAAAATATGACTTCCATAATTGATCAATTAAATTACCTTAATCAATAATTTGTAGGAGCTGAATTAAGACGTAAATTTAGAAAATAATTCTATTATGTAGGTGCCTATTTTAAGCATTATAATGGATTTTAATTTAAACAGCAATTTTTGAATACCGTCTTCCATTTGTTTCAGCTACTTGAAGAATTTCAAATAAATTTCTACAAAGAGTAATTATGGATCAGGTGCGAAAAAAATCAATAAAATTTGATTTGGCCAATTTTATCGAATTGAAACTTCTAAACAGCGACGTCAAATATGCATATCTATCGATTAACACAATGAATAATCAATAATAAGATGCTGATGTTCTGCTTTACACAAAAGTGTATACATCATGACTGAGAAGGTGGTATAATACTAGTTTTAAAATGCAGTAAACCCTTGCTCTTTTACACTTCGATTAACTTTACCCAAACACACACTATATCGGCATTTACACAAGAACAAAGTTTACAATTTTTAACACACGATACCTAATTTACACAGCAAATTTGATTTACTTCCCCATTTGACGTGTCAATATGTCCCGTTTATAGGGGTTCGACACGGGAGGTCTGGATAGGAAATCGAACTTTAAAGTCGGCTATCCTTCAGCCTGTCACTACCAAGTGTTCATGTATATACGAGTTTTATTCGTGCCTCCAGGAAGAGAAAACTCGTTGCATTACGTAGGGTTCGAACCGTCAACCTTCTGCACCAGGTGCAACGGTGTTTACCACTACGCCACAAGGCGTCTAGCTTACAACACAGCAAATTTGATTAAAAACATTAATTTAATTTAATCCCCCATTCGCGCACATTCACCTTGAATTGCAGTAGAAAAGTTCGCAATTTGCTTTACGCATACATCGGTATACAAAACGCAATCAGTTTCAACAGAAGGTTGACTTTAAAGAGGGTTATTGATTTGCAAAAAAACAGCAAAACGAAAATCTTATTGGCCAACGGGAATATTTGGTTTAAAACCTGGCACGGCCTTGTTACATTACACTACGTGCAATTAAAAATGCGCTGCGGAACTCCTACTTTACACAATCGTATCGATGGTGCACACATGCACACTGGGGTTATGGATGGTTATCCTCCCCTACCAGCACTTTTGGAAGGCATACCCTCTCACGCCATTTTGCACCAAAACTGATTGCTTGAACCATGGACAAGCGTTAAATGACGCCTAACAGTAAAATTTCAAGTATATATTCATATTTTTCGAGCAGTAAACTGTTGACTTCATTCATCTAGACATTTCCTTCTGTTATTTTGCATAAATTTGTTGTTACAGGTCATTCCATTGACCTTATTAATCGTTTTCATGCAAATTTAACCATCAAAAATCAAGTACGAAAATTTGACATTAAATGGATAAAAAATTACTTATTTATTCCCCCCAGGAAACAAGATTTACCCCTTCCCAGAGCTTTTGACCGTGTGCACGTATGAGATTGTAAACCGATTGCGCACGTTTAGAAGCAACAATATATACGCTTTTTACTTTACACCACGTATATTCAAAAATCCAGTGAGCTTTTTCACTTTAAATTACACGATTTATCTGAAAAAGTGATTATTGGTGTTCATAGAGATTGTAAACCGATTGCGCACGTTTAGAAGCAACATGGTATACGCTCTTTTACTTTACACCACGTACTTTACACCACGTATATTCAAAATTCCATTTTTCACTATTTCACTTTACACACACGATTTATTCGAAAACGCGATTATAAGTGTACGTATTATACGTACGTCTTGTAGCAGTTGTTTGAGCCGAAAAAGAAGGGTCTTGACGACCGTAACGTCCTGCGCTACGTGTTTGTACGTTTGGTGATCGATGTGGACTCCCGATGGAGCTGAATCGGCCAACGGGCCATTGACCGTCTGGGCGCCACACGGACCCTCGGCAGCCGCTGAAGAACACGTGCAAGGATCGTGCGTCAAATTCAAAAGCGACCTTCTCCGGCTTTGACTAGCACTAAAAAAACGTGATTACTCGAGGAGTGTAAAGTAAGGAAACACGGTAAATATAGTTTAAGGTGTAGATAATGAGAAAAAACGCAAAAAGGTGTAAACGACCGTATTAAACTCCATTACTCGACGAATTGTAAATACTGGCGCAATTTAATTACAGTATACCTACTTAACACAATTTTTAACTCTGTTGGACGAACCGTGCTATTTTCATTTCAGTTGCTCCTGATAACAAAAGCGAGAGGAGACGGAATAGTGCAAGAAAGTGTAAAGTCAATGGTACCAGTCATACATGCACACCGTCAAAAGCTCTAGGAGGGGGTTAAACGAGTTCGTTTTGAGAAGGGGGTAAATGAATAATTTTGCACCTATTTGATGTAAAATTTTTGTACCTCATTCGTCGTACTTTATTTTTCAAGAATATTTATGGTTATGTTTGCATTAAATCAATGACAATAAGTGCTTAATACGATATGATATAATATAATACATAATTTATTTGACTTCAATGCAGCTCGTGAGGAGACGGATAATCTGGCACGCTCCTTTTCAAAATCAAAATAAAGTAGTAGGAAAGAACATACTTTTATTTTATACAGCACGAAATGTAAGGATTTTTCCAATGATAAAAAATTTAAGAAATAAAAAAAGTAAGAAATCGCATTCAGAATTCTGACCCCTCATTAACTTTTCTAAAATTTACCACTTTTTATAATGAATGAAAAGAATCAGAAATGGGTCAGGCTCAAGAATTTGAAGCATCTGCAAACTTTGGAGAAAAGTAGGTTAGTCATGAAAACGGCCACGAAAGGGAGTCGTCCCTTGGTTAATTTTTATACGCCCCCTTAATTTCTAAAGGCGTCGAAGTTTGGCGGATTTAAAACGATCTTACATTAATAATTTTTTACAAATTAAAAATGAAGAAGATTAGCCTATTGGAAAATTATTCATAAATTCAATAGAAAATTAAAAATAAACCGAGCCGACTTTATGCATTTGAATGATCAATAAATATTGGTTCGTGTCACCACAGCTCGTCAATCCACAATCTTCTCATTTTATTAATGTTAAAAAAGCGAGCATTTTCGAGAAGATCGATGAAGCCAACGGTATATAACTTTTACGTAAAATCTTTCAATTAAAAAAACGATTGTAAAAAAATTTTCTGCAAAAGATATAGAATTTTTACGAATTAAGTTCCAGGGAAAAACGGACGAAAGTGAGAAAGAAACTGCGGATTAACAGTAAGAACGTAGCTTGAGTATTCATAAGATTGTGTCCCGATTCTCCGACCGTCCCGATTCTCCGACCATCCCAATTCCCCGACCGTCCCGATTCTCCGACCGTCCCGATTCTCCGACCGTCCCGATTCTCCGACCGTCCCGATTCTCCGACTTTCCCGATTCTCCGACCGTCCCGATTCACCGCCTAATGCTAAAAGAATTTTTATTAAATTCGCGAGAATCTCGTTTCTCCGACCGTCCCGATTCTCCACCCGTCCCGATTCTCCGACCATCCCGATTCTCCGACCATGGTAAGATTTGACAAGTTTTGACTACGACTACATTGCACGATTTATAATGCAGTACCTACGAACGCATCCCACGCATGTACATAACATGCATATATGTGTTTTGCGTACAGATATGTACATACATAAATACTTATTCAATCGACAACTTATATAGGTACATGGATACCTATTTATTCGATTGACCAGCGTAACGAATACGATGAAACTCTGCTCTGACTTATAAAAATAGAAACAAAAAATGGAAAATGCAAATTAGACAAAAATACTTAGCGTCGTTTTCAAGACGTTTGACATACAAAGGTATATAACTGCATTAATACTAAAAGTCTGAGCTACGCAAGGAGATATACTTTGATGTAACTTCTGTTTATTCTCACTTTTTAAAGTCAAAATGAAACGAATAATTGTAATGTCAGACAAAAAAATTACTTTCAATTTTACTGAATGATAAAAATAAAACGTTATGAAAAAAATCCATAAAATTACATGATAATTCAGTCTCTAAAGAAGTCCTTTATTACATGTACGTGCAACCGCTATTCAGCAGTTGATTGACATATGGTTTATGCCACCTGTCATATTTGAATCTGTAGTCGGAGAATCGGGAAAAGTCGGAGAATCGGGACGGACGGAGAATCGGGACGGTCGGAGAATCGAGACGGTCGGAGAATCGGGATAGTCGGAGAATCGGGACGGGCGGAGAATCGGGACGGTCGGAGAAACGAGATTTTCGCGAATCTTAAAATAACCTCTCTTAGCATTAGGCGGAGAATCAGGATGGTCGGGGAATCGGGAAAGTCGGAGAATCGGGACGGTCGGAGAATCGGGACGGTCGGAGGATCGGGACAGAGCGATTCATGATAGTTTCTGACGTCATTTTGGCACTAAAAGTTCAAACTTTGAACCCCTTCCCCAGACTGGACACACTGCGCATCTCTATGGTCTCTAATCTTCAATCAGTCCTTCAAATTATCCGCGCAACCCCGTGAATTAACATAATGCATATTGCATAGACAGATGACTATTTAAAGAATGGCGCCAACTAGCGGTGCTCTCGCCTATCAACGACTCGCACTTGCCCCATCAGCACATAAAATTAGCCGTCGCAGGTATAGCGACGAAACGAAAATTCGACAATGGCACAAAATAACGTTAAGGCAAACAATATGAGCGGACCACGACGATAACTAGTCAATTAAAATATTGCGACTATATTTTTTCGTTAAAATTTATCGCCGTCGAGAATGAAAAATGATCGTCGTGACGCTTCGCACGACGGAAACTTAGTAATAAATTGCTGCTTGCGCTCCGAGTGTGGTCTCGCAACGAAATTCAAATCATACGGCGCCTGACTATCACATAGAGAGAGAATTCAATGGATGCACCGCGCGGAGCAGTTTAGAACTAATCGCGCAAACAACAATAGTAATAGTAGTCGTATGCCGTACAAATAAATACAAATCGTATAACGTCGATATTACGGTTTGGGAGTTGTTTGTACGTCGTTACATTAGAGCAGAACAAGAAATTCGGTAGATAAATGAGACAAATTGCCTTGTTGAGTTCATCGGCGCGGAAAAATATCAATAATTTTAAGATTTTGGAAAAGTCGCATCGAGTGAAAATGAAAGAAAGAACGACTAAAGTGGCATTGAGATGCGAGTGAAAAACTGGTTTTCGGAGATATGACGCTCATTGGTCGAATTATGATTTGGGAGCGTCACGTGTCAATGAGTAGTGAATAGGTATGCGAAAAATACGACTTGGGCTTTTGCGAACGAAACTGGGTCAAACAATGAGTAAACACGCGGCAATTACGTAATTAGGGACTTGAAAAAAAGTTAAGTAAGTACCTAAGGCAGACTTGACCTGCGGAAATATCTCTAAAAGAGGAAATTATGGCTGACATAAATTTGTTAGGAAACAGGCCACAGGGCCAAGTGCGCATACGTCTGAAATCAAACTCCGTTTAATAGGAAGGTGTTTACAATATTTTGCGGGGAGAGGGTTCACTCAATTTATAAGCAGCAGCCAAAGTCTGGGGTCCCATGGGGCTAAATTGCCAAAAATAGCACCGGAAATTCAATTCTGGGTTGTCTATCGATTTTTGGGGGGTCAAGCCGAGCTCCAGGCCCCCACGCCCACAATGTTTCACTACCATCAAAAAGTTTTCAAACCCTAGAACTCGCGATTTATTCTAAAAATCAGGCATTTTTTGAAGATGCCCGTCCAGCTTGGCCGTACATTCAGGGTGGCCGGCACATACTGTATGAGTGTAAAATTAGGGCAGGGCGTGAATTTTCCAAGGCTACCGCCCATAAAGCCCGGCCGCCCATCCAGGATGGCCGTTCAAAGTAAAATTGGATTAATTATGCTGCCCAGAGTGGCCGTCCGTCTATGCTATATTTAGTTTATTTTAAGAGTTACTTAATATTGCGACATTATCTATTTGAATATTACTCAAACGAGTGCATTCTCACTTGTACAAAGTGCACCTAATTGAAGTGTATCTCGCACAATAAGAAAAGTACACCATTTGGGTGCGCCTTTTTTTGCTTTGCAATGCTCTTATCATGCGAAATCTGTGTGATGGCCCGTCAGCAAAAAAGCGAATTTTCAGTTTTACTCAAGTATTCTACTTTTGTTGTGAGGCTTGAAACCATGAATGATTTTGCGAAGGCAAAATTTGTTATAACTATTGACAATAATTCTTCTAATGTGTCAGAGTAGTTTAGTAGCTAGAAAATTTCACTCACACACAACTTAGCTAAATGACTGAGCAAAAACTTTTTTGAGTAAGCCAGAACAGTAGCGTAATAATTCATACATTAAATAAGCCTCATGCCTCATTCGTTTATGCTACTCACTATAAAACCAATAAGCCACCCTTAAGCTTTCTTTTACACAAGCTATTATCATATAACACAGTGGCGGATTAACGATTTTCCTAAGGTGGCGGGGGCAGTAGTAATGGGGTCACCCTGGACTGTACAGTTAAGGATACCCTATCCTTAACTGTGCCGTCCAGGGTCCTCTCACTACTGCAAAACTAGTTTTTTATGCATTATTTACTTAGTGCTAAAAAACTTCAAAATGCATGTATACTGTGAAAAGACCGTCAAAAACACATTGTTTACCTTACATGATTGGCAAAAATTTTATATGTTGACTTCAAAGAGCGTTATATGTGTGTGATATCAAAATTATTGAAATATTATGCTACAGAGTTGCGTGTATACTGCTAAAAGACTGCATGTATTAACATTGTTTACTTTACCAAACTGGCAAAAAAATAATCTGCTGACTTTAAAGTGCGTTATATGTATATCTTAATCTAACGCCAAGCAAAATTATCACAATATTATGCAGAGTACTCAGATAGAAAAACATAATGCAATTTACAAATTACCTAAGGCTTTAGCTTTTCAAGCTTATGCGTTACAGCACATAAAAAGTTCTTCGGTCTACACGTATTACTAGTTTTGCTTATTCTGCACTGAATCGGTGTAAACGCATGTATGTTGCATAAAAAGCTTGCAAAAAGACTATTAAAGTTGCATTGTTTACTTTACCCGACTAGCAAAGATTACTGTGTTAACTTTAAAAAGCGCTATACATTACAGTACTCAAAATAAATTACCGTAATTCGATTCTGCAAAAATAGGTACTATTGCTTAGAAAACTAACTTCCTGGGGTATATGCATGCAAGGTAGACAAGTAAATAAAAACGCATTAAAATTTTTGTTGACTTTTCGTGACTGAAAAATTTTTAATTGTTGACTTTTTTTAACCAATAAAATTGACAATAAGTGAACTTTTATTCAAAGCTAAAAATTCCAGCCAATGTGTCTGTTTCTATAAATTTGTCATTATAATGATTTTGTCTGATTGAATTTTCTATTAGCTTGATTAATTGTGTTTTGTTTACTTAAAGAAACTGATTTTTTATGCTTTCAAATTTTACTATAAATTGCCCTGCAAATTCAAGAAAAATTTGTCATTATAATGATTTTGTCTGATTGAATTTTCTATTAGCTTGATTAATTGTGTTTTGTTTACTTAAAGAAACTGATTTTTTATGCTTTCAAATTTTACTATAAATTGCCCTGCAAATTCAAGAAAATCATTTTTTTTAAATTTAATTGAGCTTCGAAAATGGAAGGTGATGATTACGAGTTAACCTTGGGCTATAGCGATTTTTCGAGCAGCGATAATTCTTCGTTAGCAGATATGCAATCCGAGTCTCAAAATAATTCGTTAATTTTGGAAGATATTTCTTCGGATGATGACAACGAAATGGCTACGTTATCGGACATAAATTTAGCAGGCGATGATCTTTTGCGTCAGGATATTGCGGAATTATTAAACGAAATCATTGTAGAGGTGGAAAATAATCTCAATGGAGAGGACTTGAACGAAATTGAAAGTTTGATAACCATCGATGAATGCAACACTTCGGACGAAGATGCGGTTATAAATTCGAATGATTTTGAGCAAATGGGAGGTGACTTTGCGCCAGAACAATATTACGAACTTAGTGATCCAAGTGTGCAACGCATTAAACGGTTTAACACGGAGGGAGCAGAATATAAATTTCGATTGATTAATTCTCAGCAAATTGATAATTTTGATGAACGATTACCCACAATATTTGATCACGCAGTTAATAAGATTTTAACAAGATCCGATCCAAACGCACTAGTTGGCTTACAATTTTTTCATGCAAATTTAGATAAACCAGTTCTAATCCATTTTCGAAATCGACAGAACATTAATGGCGAAATTATTTTAAAACAAATTGAAAGCATTTTGCAATCAAATCAGGAAATCAAGATCGACTCTAACGATTCTATCATAAAAATAGTTACAGTTACGCCACCGGTAGGTAGTGGACGATACAAAAATCGGAATCACATTCTTCACGAAAAATTTTTGAATCGAGGAAATGGCGGATGTTTCATTCAAATTAAAAACAAGGATAAATTATGTCTAGCTAGAGCGTTAGTAGTGGCTAGAGCTCATTTGCATAAAGACGATCCTGCTTATCATTGGAATTCTATAAGACAGGGAGATCACAGAGGTAATAAAACGCAAAAAGTGAAAGCACAAGAGTTGATGGAATTAGCTGGTTTGGAAAATTGTAAAGGACCATGTGGCATACCTGAGCTATTAAAATTACAAGAAGCTATGCTTGACTACAGAATCAAAGTGTTTAGGAAAGGCGATTCGAACGAATTATTTTTTGATGGTGAGTTACCCTTAAAAAATATTTGTATATTAACGTTTAACAATCATTTACTTCTTTATAGGTTCGTCGAGGAGCGATAAAATTTTACATTTATATTTACACGATGGTCATTTCACTGTTATCAGTCGCATTACAGCATTCTTTTCAAGCATTTATTTTTGTGAATCTTGCAACACGCCATATAAAACAAGAGAACGTCACAGATGTGCTAATAAATGCTCATCTTGTTATTATTCACCGCCTTGTAAAAAAGTCAAAATTTTGACATGTTCAAGCTGCAACCGCTATTTTTATAATTTGAAGTGCTTCGAAAATCATAAAAGATTGTTTTCATCTACGCCGAAAAAGGGAAAGGAAAAAGTAGAAACATCCATTTGCATGAGAATTCAACGCTGTAAGAAATGCGGCAAACATTTGAGACAAGCCCACAAGAAAAAGCACAAATGTGGATATTTCTACTGTCGTACTTGCAAAAAGGACGTTTTAAGAAAAGGTTTCATTTTAATTTTTAAACAATTCTTTAATATTTTCTCCATATTTGTAAATTTTAGAACATCTATGCTACATGCAAAAGCTTCTGAATGAAGAGGAAGAAGAAATCGAGCCTAATGATGAAAACAACAAAAAGCATGAAAAAGAGGAATTTGTTCCACGTTTTGTTTTTTTTGATTTTGAAACGACTCAAGAACGTGTTATAAAGGACGCAGCTTATGGACCCGAGCTGGAACACGTTCCAAATTTATGCGTTGCCCATATTGTTTGCGATGAATGTAGCCATAAGGAGTTATCTTTTTGCTATCGATGCGGCGAAAATAGGCGCATTTTCCAGGGCGAATCATGTTTGGACGAATTTTGTACATTTTTATTTGGACTAAAGCATGTTGTTGCAATAGCTCATAATTGCAAAGGATTTGATGGCCAGTTTATTCTCCAATTTTTCTTCAAGCAAGGAAAAGTACCGAAAATTATTAGTAAAGGTGTGAATTTTATACTTAATACAATATATAATACATATAATAATAATGTGTAGCTAGTATTAATAATCATTGTAAATTAATGAACCATTAATATTTTTAAAATTAATATTATTATTACCGCAAATTATTAACAAAGGTGTGAATTCTACATTTGATACAATATATAGTACATATAATAATAATGTGTAGCTAATATTAATATTTTTTTTGTAAATTAATATATTATTATTATTATTATTATTATTATTATTATTATTATTATTATTATTATTATTATTATTATTAATATTATTATTACTATTATTATTATTATTATTATTATTATTATTATTATTATTATTATTATTATTATTATTATTATTATTATTATTTTCATTATCATTTTCATTATTATTAATTATTATTCCTAACATTTAGGACTTGAATTGATGTCAATTTCTTATGGTACTGTTAAAGTCATTGACTCGTTCAACTTTTTGCCAATGAAATTGGCAAATTTACCCCAAACATTTGGAATCGAAGAGCTATGCAAAGGCCATTTTCCACATGGCTTTAATAAAAAGGAAAACTGGAATTATATTGGTGAATGGCCCGACCCTAGCTATTACTATCCAACTTCAATGAAACCTGACGAATATACAAAATTTTACGAGTGGTACAATCAGCAAAAAGGAAAAGTAAAATTTTATTGAGTATTTAACTTTGAAATTCGTTCTTTATATGTTATTAACTTTTAAGATTTTCAATTTCAAGGAACAAATACTTAGCTACTGCGAAAGTGACGTAAGCATTTTAAGATTATGTTGTTTACGATTTCGCGATCTTTTTATGGAAGAAACAACAGTAGATCCATTCGAAAAATCCTTAACTATAGCCAGTGCATGCAATATAGTTTTCCGCAAACTCTTTTTAAAACCCGACACTATCGGTATAGTACCTGCGGACGGATACAGAAGGAATGAAAAGCAGTCGCAAATTGCTATAAAATGGCTAAAATGGATCAGTGTAACGCAAAACAGGTATATAAATAATAAGCAAAATGGATATGAAATTAAAATCGGGAAATACAGAGTCGATGGCTTTTCTGATGGTACGGTTTTTGAGTTTCTGGGGTGTTTTTGGCACGGTTGCATAAAATGTATGACAAAACGCTACCAGCTTACTGCCGACCGAATGTCTACTGCTAAAGAAGCACATGATAAATTAATGGAGCGTGCAAAGTTTATTAATCAAGCAGGTTATAATCTTGTTGAAATGTGGGAGTGCGATTTAGCAAAGGAACTGGATTCGAATCCGATAATGAAGAAATTTTTCGATACTGTGGTCGTTGATGAGCCGCCCATGAACCCTCGTCAAGGTAGCTTTTATTTTTTAATTTATTCATGTACTAATCTTACCTGACAATTACGTTTTAGCATTTTATGGTGGGCGCACAAATGCAATTAAATTATATCACAAGATCAAACGCAATACTGATGGTACTCCTAAACAAAAAATTAATTATATAGATATATGCAGCTTGTACCCGTTCATAAACAAGTATGGGAAGTACCCTATAGGACACCCAAAAATTTTGACTGAAAATTTTGAAAATGTTACTCTGAATAATCAACCATACGAAGGGCTGATTAAATGCGAAATTTTACCACCAAGAAAATTATTTCATCCCGTTCTACCTTTTCGATGTGGGGGAAAACTTATGTTTCCTCTTTGCCAAACCTGTGCTATGCTGCAACAAAAAGAAGAATGTGAGCACAATGACAAACAGAGAATGTTAAAAGGCGCGTGGGTTACGTTGGAGATTTACAAAGCTTTGTCAAAAGGATATAGGGTTAGTATTTATTAATTTTCAAATTTTGAGTGGCTAATATGCTTGCTTTTAGATTATAAAAATTTTCGAAGTATGGCACTACGAACAAACTGAGCAATATCACCCCATTGATAATCCTGATGGTGGCCTTTTCGCTGAATATGTTAATACATTCATGAAAATGAAATTGGTAAGAAATTTTATTTACCTAATGTATTGCTTTGTAGCTCTATATTGCTTTAAGTTAGTACATTTTAATTGCTTACTGTAGTGCTTTTAAAATTTTTGGTTGTTGTTAATTAATATTTTGTCTTATAATTTATTTTTAATTTATTTTATCAATTATTTAGGAGGCTGAAGGATACCCATCCCGAGTTAAAACAGACGAGGACAAACTTGATTACATCATGGATATTGATGATAGGGAAAGCATTTTTCTCGATGCTAGCAAAATCGAAAAGAATAAAGGAAAGCGCGCCATCGCTAAATTGATGCTTAATAGTTTTTGGGGCAAAGTGAGAAAAATTTGAATCATTTAATTTAAAAATCTATCTATTATACACTATTTGAAGATATTGCTAGAGCGTGCAACTCTCTATATTAATGAGTAGCAAAAGCTGACATTTAGCATTAGATGTAAAGTCTTTAAATTGGTAAATAAGCGCTAAAAACCATTAAAATTTAGATAATTGAATGTTATTTAACTAATTTAAGCAGCACAACACCAACTGACCTTTAATCTGCATGTAGGAATAGTATGTAATCTAATTCATATTTAATGCACTCAAATAACACAAGCTAGAATATTAGTACAAAAATTGATGATTTTACTCAATTTTTGCAAAATTTATTATTTCTTAAATTTACAGTTTGTCAGAGGAACAACTTGACAAAAACAGTATACTTCAAAGACCCAGCAAAATATTTTGCCCACATATTTAATCCATCGATAGTTGTCACTGCTATTCATATGATCAGCGAAGAACTCGTCTCAGTCACATATAAACAACACGATGATTTTGTTGATGTTATGTCCAATACAAACCCAGTCATTGCGGCATATACTACGGCGCAAGCTCGACTTAAACTATACTATTATATCGAAAAACTAGACAAACGTGTGCTTTACTTTGATACCGACAGTATAATTTACATATCGAATCTTGATAAACCTATGGAATATACTGTGCCGGTTGGAAACTGTTTAGGCGAGATGACCAATGAACTCAGAGAATACGGAGATGGATCATACGTAAGCGAATTTTGCAGTGGCGGCCCTAAAAACTATGGATTTCGCGTTTTTAGCACTAATGATAAGCAAAATCATTTTGTACATAAAGTTCGCGGAATAACATTATCTTATATAACAGTTAAACGCGTAAATTTCAAATGCTTGCGTCGCTTGGTACGTTTGTTTGTTAAATATGACAATAAGGACGAAATTTCTATAGTTTCGACTCGTATTGAACGTAAAAAGGAAGGTAGGAAAGTTGTTACAAAATATACGCCAAAAAAGTTTCGCATAGTGTATGACAAACGAGTTATACATAAGAACTTTTCTACCTTTCCTTATGGTTATTGATAATCACTACTGTACTAATGCGTTGTTACTTTTGTAATTATAATAAGCTGCACAGATATTAAAACTATTGTCCAAGAATTTTTGTGTATTGAGCAGACGTTTCTTTAATTTGCGCTCTAATAATTGTAAAGTTTATGGCAATGATGATAAATCTCTTAGAATTTATATTATTTAATATATTAATAATTAAGGTTTTTGCTGTTGAAAATAATGCTGACTGGAGATCGCTTTCACCCAATAATCCATTAAGAAATTATAAGTTAACAATAACGCATGTGCCAAATATTAATAATACTGAAAAAATTGAATTTATTGCAAGTTGTTCTGAGATGAATAAGAACCTTTTTCTACGTTTACCGAGTTATGTTAACAAGACAGTTATTTACAACTTGACTGTAGCTGAGCAACACAAATTCGCTAAATTTATCGATCAAAATAAAGATTGTCCCACTAATGCAGGAAGATTAGACGCCTTCAATGATAGAATAATATATTATAGTCCCTATATATTTATAAATTGTGGAAGGGTTTCAAAATTTTTCCACATGACTGCTATAACTTTTAACCTTGATTACGCGAGAACTGTATTTTTACTTGGTATTTTAAAAATGGAAGCTTCTGATTGTAGACCCCACGTTGAGTAATATAAAATTGATTTCACATCGAAATTAAATCATTATTTTAAAAGTACAAAGTAAGCATGGACGTTAAATGGACACATCCTTTCAATTGTTTTGTTTCGGGGCCAACAAAATCTGGAAAAACTGAATTTGTTAAAAAATTTGTTCAATTTTCAAACGAAATGATTGATTCTTCACTCTCAAAAATTTATTGGTGTTTTACCGAATGGCAGCCAGCTTATGATGCGTTATTAGATAAAAATGTCAATTTTGTAGAAGGAATTCCAAATTTCGATGATTTAAAATCAAATAAAAATGAACCAAAATTATTGATTTTGGATGATTTAATGTTGGATACTAAATCTGATTCAAGATTAAGCGAACTTTTTACAAAAGGATCTCATCATTGGAATTTGTCGATTATACATATAGTTCAAAATGCATTCTACGACGGATTGAGGACAAGCAGAATTAATGCGCAGTATTTAGTTTTATTGAAGAATCCCTCGTGATAAATTGCAAGCTAAAATTTTAGAAAGACAAATATTTCCAGGTTCGAAACATTTTTCTGAAGCGTTTTCAGATGCAACAAGAGAACCTTTTGGATATTTACTGATCGATTTATGCCAGACCACGCCTGAAAACATGCGGCTGAGAACTAATATTTTTCCTACAGACGATAAAAATTACGTTTATGTACCGAAATAAATACAACTGCAAAACTTGAAAAAATTCATTTTAGAAATTTTGAAGTCTCAAAGCTACAATCTTTTACAACTTATCTCCTGAATTATGGAAAATGGACGAAATGGGTTTATTCATAGCATTTTACGACGAACAGTGCCAAGTACAAGAACACTAAATTTTGTATTAGCGTCACCATTCCTAGCTTTGATATTTTTTCTCGCTTTTATGACCGCATTATTCTACGACTTACAAGTGAAAAAGTGTATGGAAAACACTTATAGCCGAGAAGCAAATTTTACGATTTTAGTACACACGCCTAGTAAATTAAACAGAACGACTATGTACAGCTTAAGCAATGAAGAAAAAAGCCACTTGCTAAACTTTATAGAGAAAAATATTGCATGTACGCCTGGAATAGGAAGAGAGTTTAGATTAAAAGGCTGCTTTAGATTAATTATTTTTAGCCCAGACATATACATATGTTGCGCAATTGACGGGTTATTTACTAGCTTACACGTTGCGTCAATGAATTTCTCCTACAAAGATACTTGGCGGCTAATTCAAGTCTTAAACACAACTAGTTTTTAACAAATCTTTATATAAACGTTTTTTTGCTAAATTTCATTCATTTCGGTTCAATCCTTTCGGGTCCAGTCGATTTTGCAATTATGGTCGCTGCTTCGTTTGAACTATTTGTTCGAATCATTCATCAACGAGGGAGAGGTATAAATGTTTTAATTTTTTTTTGTAAAAACACGCTATTTTCACCTTTTTTTCAGCAATTTATGTCTTAAATCATGAAAAAGCGTTTCTTGCTGATGTATTTTGGACGCGATTTTCGACTGAGGCAAAAGCATCTTATAAAGAAAAAGCAAGACAATACAATAGTCAATACTTATTAACTGGTCGAAGGCGCATGTCAGCCTTTTGGTATTTTGCCAATGAGCTTTTATCCCAAATCAAAAAGAGAGATTTGCATGCTAACTTCTTACAAGGGTTATACAGAGATTTGGATGAAGATATAAGACATGATTTTTCCGATTTGAATGATTCAAATTTTTACTACCGTAAAAGCTATTTCATGCGAATTTTAAATGACGAGGCAGATTTCTTGCTGCACTGATGTTATAAATAGGTACTGAAAGTTAAAATGTATCATTTTCGTATTTTGTGTTTATGGCGTCATGTCGCATCGGTTACAAGATAACATTAATGAATTGAAAGTATTAGCAAAGTGCAAACCTTATCAGCGTAAAGCGTTTTTGAATAAAGCTAACAAAGAACTTATTTATTGTATTTCGGATATATGTTATAATATACTGCGCGGTAATATTTTACTGACTCCATTGCAAAAGAAACAACTAAAACGATATAAAAATAATATTCGCTACTTGGGCACAAAGAAAGGAACAAAACTAGCTCAAAAACGTGCACTTATTCAAAAAGGCGGATTTTTACCACTTTTATTAGCCCCTTTATTTAGCATTGCTACTGACTTGCTTAGTGATTTAATTAGAAAACAATGAAATTTACTAACAAAATGGTATTAGTACCTCAAGATGTTTTATCTAGTCAATCAAATACTGAAAAATCACCACTACAAAAACAAATTAATGAATTTAAAGACGAAATTAAATGGATTTTGGAAAATGAAAGTGAAAGCCCAGAACGTCAATTCCAATTGTATTCACAGCTTTTTCGTAGATATTTAAATTTAGAAGCCGAAAGTCGTGAACCTCAAACTGTGATTTTTAAGCCCGAGGAAAAGAGTGATGAAAAGCCTGATTTTAAATTTACTTGGTTTGATACAATTTTGTCTAGCCTTCCAAAAAGTAAAATAAAACAAGCTCAAATGCTAGTTTCTCACATTAAACGCAGTAAATTAATTAAAGTAAACGATAATGGCGAGATTTCAGTCGATGACCGTCCTATTCCTAATTCTCATATTGTGGACCTTATTAATGATTTCAGTAGAGAACGCATTAAAACTGAGCCTCCAATTGGAGCGTCAGAATTTGCACAAGCTTTATTCAAAGAACATGTTCCTAAAGAATTTATAGGAAACCCAAATAGACGAAAAATGTTGGCTGAAAAAATATATAAGAAGCAATCCGAAAAATCCGACTCAGTTACAGAATATGATTCAGCGACAGAAGGTTCAGCTGCAGAAACAATTAAACAGGAAACAACGCCTAAAATATATAAAAATATAAGAAAATTTAGAAAATTATATAGATATAGTCCATTATACGATGAATGAAAAATTGTTCAAATCTATTTATAGTAATTTGAATAATCCCTCATCTTTTACTAGTATTAAATTATTGTATAACGCTGCTAAAGCTAAAGACCCATCAGTCACATTAGCTAAGGTGAAAAAGTGGTTATCCTCGCAGGATACATATACTTTACATAGGCAAGCCTATCGAAAATTTAAGAGGAATAAAATTTACGTTTTTGATATTGATCATCAGTGGGAATTAGATCTTGCTGATTTAACATCGTTAGTGAATTTCAACAATGGTTTTAAATTCATTTTAACCTGTATTGACGTTTTAAGTAAATATGCATGGGCTAAACCTCTTAAAAATAAATCGGCTACTAATGTTTCGCAAGCATTTAAATCAATTTTATCGGAAGGACGTAAACCATGGAGACTTCGAACAGATAAAGGAAAAGAGTTTGTAAATCAGGAATTTCAAAAGCTATTAAATCAAGAACAAATTGAATTTTTTACATCTCAAAACGAAGATATTAAATGCGCAATTATAGAAAGGTTTAATCGTACCTTGAAAAATAGAATGTTTCGTTATTTTACCGAGAAAGGAACATACAACTGGATTGATGTCTTGGACCAACTAGTTGAAAATTATAATAATACAGTACACCGATCAATTAAAATGAAACCAGCGGATGTTAACGTCAATAATGTTCAACAAGTTTTGGAAAATTTGTATGGAAAAATTAAAAAGAGTAAAGAGCCTAAATTAGCAGTTGGTGCTTATGTACGAATTTCAAAGTACCGTCAAGTATTTGATAAAAGCTACATTCCTCAGTACACAGAAGAAATTTTTAAAATTTCACAGGTTATTCGACGTCAAACTGAACCAGTTTACAAACTTATTGATTTAAGCGGAGAACACATAATTGGAACATTTTATGAACGCGAACTCTTAAAAATTGAATTTAATAAAGACCGTACATTTAAAATTGAAAAAATAATCAAGCGTCGACGTCTAAGAAACGGACAAGTTCAATTATTAGTAAAGTGGTTTGGATATCCTGAAAAATTTAACGAATGGATTCTTGAGACGGATATAACATGAACGGCTACGAAATTCGAAATATTGTACAATCAGATAAGGTACTACAACGCATTTTCCTCGGTATTTTCCCAAGTGACAAACTTCCCTGGAAAATACCATTTAGACCGGCTGCTCTTATTGCAAATATCGATCGCCATTATCAAAGCGGACAGCATTGGGTTGCATTCTATTTTGATTCAAGCGGCAATGTTGATTATTTTGATTCATTAGGATTACCACCTTTCGTAGAATCTTTTAATCGTTTTATGCGTAGAAATAGCAAGATGCAAAATTTTAATAAGATACGTTATCAGAGTTCATATAGCGCTACCTGTGGACTTTATTGTATTTTCTTCTTGTTTCATAGATGTCGTGATATTGCTATGAATTCAATTTTTAAATACTTTACACCGAATTTGATGCATAATGATAGTATTATATGTAACTTTATGCAAAATGTTTACAGTGTATGCCCTAGTTCGTGCTGCTTTCGACCTGATTTGCAACTTTGTATTCCTTATTGGAAAATGAAATTTATATAAAGCAAACATTTTACGCATTTATTCATTTGTGAAAGTTTTCTCTTAGCAAGTAGTCATGTTAGAGCACGGTCAGTTTTATATAACCTTACCTAGTAATACTGAAAAAGATAGTACAGCTTCCAATTTTCGGGTCACGTTGCCCAACAGAATAAGATTAGAAGGTGACTGGGAAGTTGGTTTAGTAGAACTCATTTATCCTCATTCTTGGTATACGATTAAACAAGGTAAAAATTATATAATGTTGCATGCGGAATCAAACTTTGAAAGAATTAATTTTCCTGCTAAAAATTACGAAACTATAGAAAGTCTTGTTACTGCTATTAATACGGCCATTTTGGAGAGATTAAAAGAAATGAAATTCGAAAATGCTGTGCGAGTAGAGTATAATGCTCCCACTAACCAAGTAATTTTTACCATAGATCCCTCAATTGTTGAAGGAGTATATGCAAATGAGCAACTGTGTGGAATTCTAGGGTTTAATCAACCGATATATAAATATACTTTGGACGCCAAACCTGCTAGAGTATTCAGTAATGATAATACACTCGTTCAAACGAAGTATAAATTAACATCAGACAAGGAACCTATTAAAGTACTCAGCACTTATGCGCCGGATATAAATAAGAATAATTTTGAAACAATGTACGTGTACAGTAACATCGTTGCAAATCAGATCGTTGGAAACGTAATGGCGCCACTTTTGCGTGCTATTGATGTGCAAGGAAAGTTTGGTAGTGTTATAAATAAAACATTTGATGTTCCACATTACATTTCAGTCCTCAAGAAGGATATCGAAAGAATTGAAATTAATATAAAGACAGATTCCGACGAATTTGTTTCATTTGAGTTCGGTAAAACTATAATCAAGCTCCATTTTAGAAAACGCTCGCATTATTTTAACATTTGAAAATGCATGTAATTTACACACCAGACAGTGCAAACGATTGGTTAGAATTTTATCAAAGTACTATAGCATCCAACCCCCAGTATCAGCTAGGGGAGCTATTCGTGGTTTTAAAGCATATGCACCTTATCACAGAGGAGCAGGATTAGGCAGCTTTTTTAGAGGTTTATATAGAATAGCATTGCCATTTTTGAAAACAATTGGGAAAAACGTTTTAGTCAGTGGGTCCAAAATTGCTGCTGATGTAGCAAGTGGTCGTAAATTAAAAGAAAGTGCAATAGAGCATGGTAAAACTGGTGCTGCTCAAGTATTACGTGAAACAGCTGATCGTTTTCAATCCGGAAAAGGAATAGGTCGACGTAAAAAGACATCAAGCATTAAAGTATTTAAAAAGAGAAAACGGTCTAGAAAACCATCATTTCGTAAAGTTAAGCTACTTAAATCAGTCGGTTCGGACGTTTTTACTAACTAAATGAGTAAACTAGTAGACGAAAATTCGCTCCCTAGTACCAAGAGCGAATTAGACCTTTTACTGTACCTACAACACAAGTTGCAATACGACGATCGTATTGGTCCGAAGTTCAACTGCAAAACCCTTGCACGAACGATGGCCCCTACGAATTTCGTATTCCGCCTGATATGTATATGTTAGATTTATCAAAGAATTACATTTATTTCGCAATTCGTATCGTGAAACCTGATGGCTCAGCATGCCGAATTACAACCGCAGCTGATGGAGCACAAGCGGGTGATCTTGTGCTGCCTATTAACCTTATTGGAAAGACGTTTTTCAAGCAAATCAAAATGTTTCTCAATGGAAAGCTAATTTCTGATAGGTAAAAAAACTTAAAACCTAAAATTAAAATGTTTTCTGAGTTTTTGATTTTTTAGTGGCGACAGATATGCGTATCGATCTTTTTTGGAAACTGAGTTGAACTTTGGAAGAGACGCTAAAAAAACACAATTACAAGCTGCAATGTACCACCCCGACTTTGACGATAGTGAAACACAACAAAATCCCGGTTTTCAAACTCGCATGAGCATATTCAAAGACAGCGCATGGGTCGAACTAATGGCGCCAATTCATGCCGATTTAATGTTTCAAGACAGATTTTTAATAAACCAATGTGAACTACGCTTAGAATTGTACAGAAACAGTGATAGTTTTTGTTTAATCGATATAGACCAAAATCCACGAACAAATTATAAAATTGAAGTCAAACAAATGTGTTTATATATTAAAAAGGTCGAAATTGCAGACTCAATCTCCTTAGCTATAGAATCTATGCTACAAAATACTACCGTAAAATATCCAATTCGAAGAACACAAATAACAACTCTACATATAACCGAAAACCGTCGTTCAACTCCACTGAATGCACTTTTTTCTGGCGCTCTGCCAAGGCGTATCGTCGTTGGACTCGTTAGTGCAGAGGCAGCAAGGGGTTCATACAAAACGTCACCGTTTCAATTTCAAGATTTCGGAATTTCCGAAATTAAAATTACAAGTGGCACGACTACAGTACCCTCAACGCCTTATAAATTAAATTTTGATGAAAATCAGCTGATTCGATCATTTGTACAATTGTTTGATGGTTTAGGAATTTCGCAAGATGATAAAGGAAATATGATTAGTTTAAAGCGATTTAAAAATGGTTGTACTTTTTTTGTTTTCGAACTAAGCGCCGATGGTGCTGACAACAACTCCTGGGAGCTCCTAAGGGAGGGAACCACGAGTTTAGAAATTGTTTTTCATAAAGCTTTACCCGCAGGAGGAGTTGAAAGCATCATATACGGCGAGTTTGATAGTCTTATCATGTTGGATCACTCTCGTCAGGTATTTTACGACTATACAGTGTAAACTTTTATGCATGCGCGAAAATGTGTTTTTTGTTGTGATAGTTGATTTTAGAATAAAATATCTTTTACACACCTCAAGAGCAAAATGTTTACTCACAGAAAAATAAGCAAGTTTCATTAAAATGTATCGGGTGATTGGTTGAAAATTAGCATTGTATTAAATTTTTGTTAAATAATTTATTTAGCAAGAAACTTCAAATTCTGAGTGGCAGAAATTACAATTTCTCTGATAATGAATTCAAATACACGTTCTGAATTTAGTCTAGGAGATGATTTATATTGTTTAGTATCAAAATTTAATGGTTTCGTTAACATTGGATTTCGTATTTGTAAATCTTTTAATTTTGGCGAGCCACCATTATATCCCACTACTCATTGCATTAATTTAATAACCTATCAGTATGAAAAGCTTCTAAGTGTGACGGATAAAATTATCGATGGATTAATGTATGGTAATCCGTTTGGAAAACTCGAGTTATCTTATGATACTGTCGCTTTAATTGAGACTGGCGTAATATCAAACAAGATTTTGGTTTTAAAAAACGATAAAAAGAAGCATAGAGTCGCATGCATGCATATTCCCCAGGAAGTTAGTTTTCTAAGCAATAGTACCTATTTTTGCAGAATCGAATTACGGTAATTTATTTTGAGTACTGTAATGTATAGCGCTTTTTAAAGTTAACACAGTAATCTTTGCTAGTCGGGTAAAGTAAACAATGCAACTTTAATAGTCTTTTTGCAAGCTTTTTATGCAACATACATGCGTTTACACCGATTCAGTGCAGAATAAGCAAAACTAGTAATACGTGTAGACCGAAGAACTTTTTATGTGCTGTAACGCATAAGCTTGAAAAGCTAAAGCCTTAGGTAATTTGTAAATTGCATTATGTTTTTCTATCTGAGTACTCTGCATAATATTGTGATAATTTTGCTTGGCGTTAGATTAAGATATACATATAACGCACTTTAAAGTCAGCAGATTATTTTTTTGCCAGTTTGGTAAAGTAAACAATGTTAATACATGCAGTCTTTTAGCAGTATACACGCAACTCTGTAGCATAATATTTCAATAATTTTGATATCACACACATATAACGCTCTTTGAAGTCAACATATAAAATTTTTGCCAATCATGTAAGGTAAACAATGTGTTTTTGACGGTCTTTTCACAGTATACATGCATTTTGAAGTTTTTTAGCACTAAGTAAATAATGCATAAAAAACTAGTTTTGCAGTAGTGAGAGGACCCTGGACGGCACAGTTAAGGATAGGGTATCCTTAACTGTACAGTCCAGGGTGACCCCCATTACTACTCTTACATTATACAGTGTTTCAAAAAAAACGAAACCCATATTTGACCTTGTAACTTCCCAACGGCTCGCTCGATTTCAATGCAAATTGTTCTAAACGATAGACAAAAACCTTCGTAAGAAACTTGCTAAGTTTCGTATCCGTAGCTTTCTCTGTTCTTGTGCAACGCGCAATTGTGTAAAAGTCGTTTTTTTATTAAATACAATGCGTGTTTAGAAATAAATCATGTGTTTGCAACGTTGTAGCTTTTAATCGAGTAAACATTTTAGAATACGGTCTGCTATATTCAAAAGCCTGTTTGTCTACCTGTTAGCCTGTAAATTTTCGTACTATTTCGCTACTTGGTTCGAGAGTTATTGAGCTTTCGCCAAATGTCATTCCTTAGGTCATTCACAAGCGCAAGCAACTCGCTGCTTATTTTGTCATTGCTGGCTCAATCGCCAAGGGAGTGACCTCAGGCAAAAGCTCAATAGCTCTTGAACCAAGAAACAAAATAAAACTAAAATTTAGAGGCAATTAGCTAGATGAATGAGATTTTGATTGAAGCAAACCGTATTCTAAAATGTTTACTCGATCTAAAGCTACAACGTCGCAAACACATATTCATTCCTTACGACACATTGTATATAATGAAACAAACAACTTTTACCCAAATGCGCGTTGTACAAGAACAAATAAAGCTGCGAAAACGGAACTCTGCAAAATCAATATGAAGGTTTTTATCTATTGATTAAAAGCAAGTTGCATTCGAATTGAGCGATTTGTTTTGAAGTTACAAGGTCTGATATGGGTTTGGTTTTTTTGAAACTTCCTGTATATATAGGTAGGCAGGTACCTACATACACACGTGGGCGTGGGGGTTGGGGGGCATGCACCCCCCAGAAGTTGAAATACCCCCCCAGAAATCAAAATACCCCCCAGAAAATTTTTTTTTGCTTTTTCAGCAATTTTTAATGCATTGGATAGTGCTTGATGAGAAACGTCGAAAAATGGTGTTTTTTTGCCATACGACCAAGACCATTTTTTGACCTTTAAAAATTTTTTCACCCCTTCCCCAGAATTTCGGTGCTGCCCACCTATGCCTACATATATGTAGGTACACACTACGTCCTTACATGAGGTAGACTATCACCTATAGGATTTGAGTGATGGCGAGCATTGGGATCTGGGTTGTCCCCTGGGATCCAGCAGACCCCCAAAATTGATTTTGTTGTGCTAGTTTTGGTGATTTCGCCCCATCAGACCCCTCAGAATTTGAGCAATCAGCAGTGCAAGATTATGCTTTTTGCAGCTTACCTACATACCTAACTACACCTATCACAGTAACAACATTGTTGTTCCAATAAAGTATATTGCTGAAAGACATTAGCTCTTATTCAATTTACAAAATTGCATTGCACTCATTTACATTAAATATTTTATATCACTCATTGTCTCATTGTCCGCTTCTTTATCTTCTTGCATTCTGGCTCCTTTTCGACCAGAAATGGATACATAGAGTATATGAAAAAATTTTGCGGGGCGGGGCGGGGCGGGCCTAATTTTTGTAAAATTACTGGCGGGGCGGGTCTAAGGAGCTGCGGGGCGGGGCGGGCTTTATTTCTTTCTTGGCGGGGCGGGGCGGGTCAAAAAATTTCGGCCCGCGCAGGGCTCTGCTTTACACCCCCATAAACAACTCAATATTACGTTTTTTGAACGCGGTTTGCTTCGACGTGTAGCCCTTAAAAGTTACTTCATATTTATCTATTTAAATTATCTTAACTCATAACCGAAAAAGTTGGCAGAGAAATCTTGGACAAAATCTGTTTTTTACTCATCCACTAGAGTGTAAAGTTTAAACCCCTGGTACTGTGTATTAATTGTAGAAAAGTTTGAAGGTCAGATTCGTTATTCTGACCTCACAGAGAACATTTTTAAAAAAATTATCATCCACGACGCTCTGGGCGGAAAAAATTTTTTCAGTGTAAAGTTTACACCTGCACTAATAACGCAATATTGATTGTAAAGAAACAAAATAAATTTTGACGTGTAGCGCTTAAGACGAGGCAGATTTTAAAGGTAGTTACTACGTTCTTTCTACTAAGTGAAGAATATGGCAGGGAAAAAATATTTTTGTCTCAGACTCTTTACAATAAACCGCCTCTAAATTCAAAAGTACTACTTTTTAAGAAAAAATAAAAAAAGTTTCTCCTAGATTTTATAACCGTCTACCTTTTGAAACCAATCAGACTGCATAGAATGTAAAACTGAGTTAGTTATGCTCTTGCACATGAAAACAGTAAAAAACCGTCTAATTTACACTCCTGTGCAACAACCAATGAGTTTAAAGAAATTTTAAGACCAGATTCGTAACCTACTAATTAGGGAAGACATTTTTAAAAAAAATTCATCATCCACGACGCTATGGGCGGAAAAAATGTTTTCAGTGTAAAGTTTACACTTGCACTAATAACGCAATATTGATTGTAAAAAAACAAAATAAATTTTGACGTGTAGCGCTTAAGACGAGGCACATTTTAAGGGTAGTTACCACGTTTTGTCTACCAAGTGGATAATATCGCAGGGAAAATTTTTTTGTCCCAGACTCTTTACAATAAACCGCCTCTAAATTCGAGAATATTACTTTTGAAAAAAAATTAAAAAGTCTTCCCTAGATTTTTTAACCGTCCACATTTTGAAACCAATCAGACTGCATAGAATGTAAAACTGAGTTAGATATGCTTGGCCACATGAAAACTGTAAAAAAACCGTCTAATTTACACTCCTGTGCAACAACCAATGAGTGTAAAGAAATTTTAAGAGCCAGATTCGTAACCTACTAATTAGGGAAAACATTTTTAAAAAAATTGGCCCTCCGCAAATTATTTGAATTTTTGATGTAAACTTTACACACTCACGACGCGCTCGGTATTGAGTGTAAACAAGAAAAAAATGGGGGCACTAAGTTTTTTTATTATCTACCTTTTAAAAAAACCGCACCTCTCAGATGTGTGCCGTTATAGCTGTGAGGGGGGACACAAATTTCGCACTCGCTGTGAAAAACATATAAGAAAAAAGGATGGCCAAGTATATTACGCTTTCTATAATAACGGGGCAAAGTTAACTACCCACGCAAGAATATCTCGGTATCAGGTAGTGATAAATGCATGCGGTTTCTTTTGTTTTGTAAAGCAATTAACAGACTTTTTGAATTCTTTCTTTACTTGCTGGTTGAGTTGCACACTGGTTGAATTAGTGGATGTACGAAAGTATAAATTTTAACTTTTTTTCTTGACTTTGGAAAAAGGACAGAACACTTTGAAGCGGTGCGTTTTGTACAACGCCATTATACTCTTTTCACTTATTTTCTTGACTTAGATTACGGTATTCATTTTCACAATTTTTTTAAATCGTACGTATTTACAATAACTTGTGCAAATCAAGCGTGAAATTTTTTGCTGCAGTAAACAATCATTAAACTGCAGTGAATAAGCAAAAGATCAAAATTTGTGAAAACTCATCCTGCATAATGTCGGTGCTTTAATGTCGGTGCTCTAATGTCGGCGCTCTAATGTCGCGCGCTCTAATGTCGCTATGCTCTAATGTCTCTGCTCTAATGTCGTTGCGCTCTAATCTCGGCGCTCTTATGTCGGCGCTCATCGTCTCTGATGTAGCTTAATTTTTGGCACCATGAAAAGCAAAATTCAGTACTACCATCTTACTTCTCGTACACCAATCCGAAAATCAAGGTTTCTAAACGACATATTTTTGTTAAGCGAGAAAACACCGTTTCCCTGGAGCACATTGCTAGCTAACGGACAAAAACGTAGCTGTTTGTTAATTAAAGAGCGGGTCAATCATTTGGGGCATATTAATTGCATCGCCCACAGCTCGATTATCGGAAAAATCAGCAAATTTCGTACAAAATACGCGAAATAGATTTTTAATGCGGTTCGCTTTAAACGAAGCTCATGGCCACACGTCGCTTGATCAAGAGGAAGGTTGAGAGGTGGGGTTTGAAACCCTTCGGAAGTTGAAACCCCCGCAAAGTACTGCAGATGACCGGAACTCTATTTTTAGAAACATTTTAGGCGATTTCATTCAACCAGACCCCTAAAATTTTCTTGCTGCCCATGTATGCCCAAAGCAGCTCTGGTTGACTGCACGTTTTAAGCGTAAAATGTACCCATGTTAAGTGTGAATTTGGACAAGAAGTGGAGCTGTTTCTATTTTAATTTTAAAATTCAATCAGGATTATGATATTAAAAGCGTTTCCTATCTATAAACGCAATTTCTTCTGCGTAAATTAACCGATTATGGTCTATGTTAATTCGTCATTGAAAAAATTAGGAACAAAAAGGTCAAAGTGCAATTCGCTTTCCATAAAACCTCATTTGTTCTAAATCACGTACGTTTACGTGATCGAAAATAAGATTAATACAACGAAACACGCGTCTTCAATTCCAATCTGATTGGCCGAGCCGATCTATCAATTTATCGGGTCGATCGACCTTAGCAGATGCAGAAAAACATTGCAAAGTAGGACATTATGCACGCTGAGTAAAATGACATCATACTGAACATTCGAAAAAAGTTTCGTTGTTATCAGCTTCACAGACTAACATAGCTGACTTCATATAACGAATTAAAACGAAATTACCGCGACCAAAACCCGTGGCTCGATTCGAAATCAAAATTTCTATAGTATTTGAAGCGATCTTGACATGAAAAATAGAAATTTAGTCCTATTTTTAAAAATAGATTCGGATTTATTGACAATGACCTAATTAACATTTTCGATTTTTTAGTGAGAATTTGTAACATCCGCTCGGCCCGATTATTGTTGAGCCGTCTTTGTGAAATGCCTACAAGTTATATTTATCATATTCATATGTGCATATCTGTACTGTTATCGGAATGCAGTGTCAATGCTTCAATCTGTGTGCCTACTTAGTATGCGGAAATTCCCTGATCGGAGGGTACAAAGAGTACAGTACCATTACGATAATAAGCAAAAAAATGCGCTCTGAAATGTTTTTGACAACAGTGTATTCCTTGACATGAAAAATAGAAATTCATTCTTAAAAAATTATCGGCCATGGCTGGTTGCCACACACATGCACGCACATATCTTCTTTGCATGTTATAATTTGTAATATACACAATTTCATGCAATAATATACAAAATTTATTTATTTAATAATTAAATTTAATTGATTAGGTGGTTAATTAAATGTACTTATTTTTTAATTGATTATTTATATATTTGACTAAACAAGTGTACTTGAATGGATACACTTTGAAAGCATTTCTGTTTCTGCTTATAAGCGTACATAATTTTCTTCTCTGGTGGGTCTTCCGAGACAGTGGGTCTAGCGGGACGGTCGCAAAACGGTGGGTCTAGCGGGACACCTCATTATGCACGTGGTGGGTCTAGCGAGACTTCCGGTGGGTCTAGCGGGACGAAAAAGTGGGTCTAGTGGGACGGTGGGTCTAGCGGGACGGTGGGTCAAGCGGGACGGTGGGTCTAGCGGGACGGGACCGAAAATACGACTCCATGCCGGGTACAATTCTCTAGATTCAGACATTCCGGCACACCGAAAGAAAAATTTATAACTTACTCACAATTCTAAGCTACATACAAGATCACAAGCAGAACAAAGAAATAATGTGTAGAAATACAATCTAGATTAATGTAGATTAATATGTTAATTTATTATTAAAAAATTCATATTACTATTAATTAATCCTTATATTGGATCAGTATTACTAGGTAATATAAAAGAAATAATATGCATACTCAACAAATCGGAAAATCGTGTTATTTTGATCGGAGAAATGCATGTGAAACTTTAATAAAAGTGATCATCCTAATTACTTGTTTTGGCTTTACATATGCCTATTCGATTCTCAATTTACTAAATCAGCAGGAAATTAACTTTTCAATATAGAAATATTTAAATTTGTTCCAGATAAAAAAATTGTACACAACGCACAATTTCAGTAATGAAATTGAACGTTGCGTATCAGTTTACTCAGCCGGTTTCCACCTTACTAATTTATGTACACGCATAATATACAGACATGCAGAAATGCATACCTGAATTAAACGATGACGCGGCGTTAGTCAGCATTGGCAAAATAAAAAACGATGATTGTGTACATTGGTGCCCCAATCGAAATCGATTTTCCTGCAAAATGTTTTGCTCGCAAATATCGTCATTATATGTATTGTATTCCGATTATTATGTACTAGATATTATTATTTCTATTTATTATTCTTACTATTTTGTTATTAGTCATCATTATCATTATTGTTACTTTTAATATTGTTGCGCTATTATTATCATTACTATTATTATTTTCTTTTTCAAAAGCCTAGATAATTTATTATTGTTATTACTATTAATACTATTATTATTAATTATTATTATTGCTTTTATTTTCCTATACAATTACGTACTATTATTATTGTGCACTGAATTCATAATCATTTCATCACAAGTTAGCTATGATTGAGCTTTTTTAAAAAATTTTCCAACATGAAAAGTAAAATCCGGAAGCGGAAAATGGCTAAATACGGAAATGAAACATAGACGCAGCGAATGGCTAAAACCTTTAATTGCAAATAGAGTAAATTACTCCGGCATGCAAATGGGGCTTCGGGGTTCTGGATTCGATAATGAAAAATATAGTGTTAAAACTACGGTAGTACACAGTTTCTGGTCAATTTAAGGCACTTTTGAAAAAATTTCAATTTTCATCCATTTGGCCTTCATTTTGCCTAATTTTCCCCAAACAAATTTACAATTTTTCCATTCTGGGTATGGGGTCAACCCTTCAAACCCCCCACGTGCATGTCGGATCAAGACTGACGCAGCTTCTTTGCTAATTTTCATGATTAAGAGCATAGATGGGCAGCAACAAAATTCTGGGGGTCCGATGAGGCCAAATTGCCAAAAAAACATTAAAAATTTTCTGGAGGTCTATATCTACTTCGGGTCTTTAAGATCCTGTGGGGTCCTATCCAGATATGCACATGGGGTGGGGGAGATTGGCAGAGGCCCCTCAGAATAGGAAAATGGAAAATTTTTTTAGGGCAGATGAGGCAAAATAAAGGCCAAAAATGGATGAAAAATGAAAATTTTCTTAAAAAGTGCCTCAAATTGATCAGCAACTTTGTAATACCGTAGTTTTCACACTATTTTACCGCTTGTACCAGTTTTGAGCTCATTTTGGCCCAAAAAAGTCCAATTCTTGACCTCTTAGACCGGCTAACCCCCAGATCGGCCGTGCTGTGCACCTATGATCCTATCTTCACGCCCATGTGAGGTAAAGAATAGTGCAAACCAGGAAACGAAAATATGTACACACGTATACTGATTTTACTCCAGCAATATGAAGGGTTTTTCAGTAAAAGTCTTTATCGGTTAACAACACCTGCTCCTGGCCCTATCACACATGAACCGGAAAATTTCTCTGAGAAAAGGAATTGAGTGATTTCACCATAATGTACCGTCCTTGGGGAATCTCGCACTGGACCCTAACCACTCTTGAACGGGAGAGAACTTCGAACCCTCCTTCCTTGATATCCTGAGACCACCATCATGGGAAAAATTTCTCCAGAAACGGACTTGGTCGATTTCATCGTAATATATCCCTCGTTCCTGTCCGTGTCTCAAAACCCAGATGAAGCGAAAAATTTTTTCGCGAAAATGGAATGATTACCAACTTAATATGCTTGCCTTAAAGAACCTCGTTCCGAGCCATAAAACCATATCAAGCGGAAGCTTAACCCGGAAACGGGCTGGGCTGGTATATACATATCGACTAACGTCTTTCTCAAAGAACTTCTTTATGGCGTTTGCTGAGGACTATAGATTGCGAGAAAGAATGATCTACGAAGAAAAATAAATCGTACTCGTAAGTGCTCGATGAGAAACGTTGAAAAATGGTGTTTTTTCGCTATACCACCATTTTTAAGGCTATTTTTGATCTTAGAAAAATCTTACACCCCCTAGCATTTTGGTGCCGCCCACCTATGGTTACCAAGCGTAACCGTACCATTAAAATTCTAGAACACAGCTTAAAATACAAGCGAATCTTGAATATAGAGCCACACATGAATGTGTAACAGTCTTACACATTTCCCTCCGTTTTTACTTTCTTCTACATTTCTACCTTAAATTTTTATCGAATTATTTGCCACGAAATTTTTTGGCGACGAGTAATCCTATAACTGAATTAAAACTAGAATTAGTCCGACGGGGCATAAGGCCTATGATTACGAATGGGAACTGGATGGCGTCAAACACCATTATAGGCATTAAAGCCCGCTTCAGAAGTTAAAGGTCGGCGATATTGGCGACATCGCAGATTTTCGTCGACGTTGTCGTCGATGTCGCCAATATCGCAGACCAAAATCGACGATATCGCGGACAAAAATCTGTGATATCGCTCTGCCAGAGCCGCCTGCGAAGTTATAAATGCTGTGTATACTCGTATATGCAATGCATGCATTGGGACATGATACCATCGGGGGGAAGGGGGAGGGGGTCCGGCCCAAAAAGCCTTTTTAGGCTAAAAAACGATAGGCACACGTCACAAGCGCTGTTTTTGACGTATCGGACAATACTACTTCTTTGTAGGACATTTAAAACGGAAAAATGCTGGAAAAATTGTAAAAAATGGAGTAGCTTGAACAAATGTAGTCGAGCGAAGCGCCGAAAATTTGAGACTTTGAAGCCAAAAATAAGCTAAAAACGCTTAAAAATGGCATACCATTTACAATTATTAGGAAAGATCGACAATTCTAGGGGAGGGGGTCGCAGCCATTTTTGCGGGGCAGGTCAGTTGCCATTCTGAAAAAGGGGTCCAGGCAGCTGTGGAGGAGGGGACCAGTCCTACCCAAAATTTTTGGAAGCACGAATATTTTTTGCAAGGGACCCAAAAGAAAAGAGCTGAAAATTTTTGAGGCGCAGACTGCCAGAATAGATTTTAGCACATTTTTGAGCTAATTATCCCAAAATGTTCGGGCGCTTCGTGCCGGATTTGTTTTTGTGTAAATTTGTTACGGAACAGCTCAAGTTTGAGTGAGACATGGTCAATATGCCAAAATTTTCTGGTGCACTGCGCAGGATTATTTATTTCCCGCATCGTTTTTTATTGCAATGCACCTATCACTGAGTAAAAAACAGATGAAACACGGATGTTTAGAAATCATTTGTGAAACTATTTTATACAACTTGTTTTTAAATTTGATCGAAATCAAATTAAATGCTTTAAAAATTAAAAAATTCTACTCCGATGTTTTGAGCTTGCTGAGAAACGCTCAAAAGCAACATTATTTTTTGCCTAAACTGTCAACCCGCCCCAAGAACATGCATGCACGTAAAGTAATAACTCACATTAAAAAATAATGTATATGCACTTTATCAGTTTTACCTCATAAAATGAAGAAAATTACTCATGCTCACTTGAAATTCTGCAAAGACTAAGTATGTAAGTTGACAACTTGGAATGCTTTCCAAAAGATAAATGCGCTGAAAATTATTGCAATTAAAATCTCCCGAAGTCCACGAATGGCAGACGTGCATCCAGGGTATTGGAATTATTGTTGTAAAAGATATCTTTATCTTTATCTTTAGAGCAAGATAAAGATAAAGATGAAGATATCTTTATCTTTACGATTTCTTTATTTTATCTTCATCTTTGGAAAAATCACAGGCCATCTTTATCTTTATCTTTTTAATAGGAATTTATCTTGCTAAAAAAGGTAAAGTATGTACATAAATTAGCACGTAATCCTAAATGCAGGTTTGACGTGAAATACATCAAAGGCGTAGCCAGGCAGGGCATTAGGGCACATGCCCCCCCGAAATTTTTCTGAAATATTGTTGATTTTTCTGTTGCAATAGTGTGTGTCTAGAAAACTGAGTTCAAAAAGACAAAAACGTCAAAATTTTCCGGCGCTTCCCGCCGAGTCATTATAATTTATTGTTATTTAGATCCAATGAGTTTAAAAGCTTGAATCAGTTGAAATAATCCAGCACTTCACGCCTTTTTTAGTAATTTAATGCACTATTTGCTCGTTGAATGAAACCGCGCATGCTTGTTGGAGCATAATAGTAAAAGTGCGAAAATGATTGTGTACTAGTTTATCTATTCTCTGCTTTGTTTGTCTTTTATGTACCAGTTTGTCTATTCTTTGCTTTGTTTGTCTTTCTTTACAAGGACACATAACCCTATTTTAAATGAAAGGAATGGCCAAATTTTCCTATGGTTCTGCGCATTTCCTGTTTTCTGAACTGCATCTTGTTAATAAGAAGTTTACAAATGGGCCTGAAAACGGTAGAAACAAAATTTTCATTGATACATCATTTTTCTACATCTTATTGGAAGCAACCCATTGCTGCTCTATGTAATTAGCAGAGATCAGAAAACGCATTTCAGCTCAAAAGTTTTGTGCAATGTAGTTCATCAACTTTAAGTGTTTTTGAGCTTGATTCAGAACCGAGATTTGGCCGATTTTGCGATAATTTTAACCTTACTATTTAACATTAAAATGCTTTTTTTACACAATTTTCCGGGACTCTGCCCCGACCCTGCTGGGAACGCTTGAGCGCGCCATCCCAGACCCCCGCAGCCGTAAAATCTCGTTGAAAATGTGCAACGAGATTTTAGAGAGAACAAGCCAGGTAAAAGGGTTAGGAGTTTCTAAAAATTCCCGGCGTTTCGCGCCGGCATTAATTTGTCGCGTAAAAATTTTCCGGCGCATAGCGCCGCCAGTTACTGTTCTTTCTTTCTGTAAAGATCCAGCATTACGTTTAAAAGCCAGAATCACTCAAAATATCTTCAGACAAAGTTAGTAATTCGCAGTTTTCTTGTTTGAAGCTTGAACTGTCAGAATTATTTTGTACAAATTTGATAATTTTCTGCTCTGTCAGACTATTAGTATTCATTCACAGAGCTACAAAATTAAGGGCGGTAAAAAATGACTAAATATCTTGGCACTTTGCGCCACTTATGCTTTCCGAACTATTTGTCAGTAGGAAGGCCGTAAATTCTACATGAAAACGGTAGAAATTCCAAAAATTTTCGGTGCTTCGCGCCGCGTAACACTTTTTGTATTCTCGATAGTCAGAAACACATAAATTAGCTAGGCTACACTACTAAAGGTCGAAAAACGCAGTTTTACTATATATAACGTTACTGGCATTCAATGCAAAAGTGGTTTTAAAAATTTTTGTTCATGCCCCCCCGAACCAAAATCCTGGCCACGACTCTGAAATACGTTGAGACGCATTCATGTTTTACTGTAATACAAGAAAAGAAAACGATTGTTTAAACCCTATGGTGTGCGGCCCAAACAAACGCCTGTATATCGACCTAAGTAAACGGGAGTGATACCGATCTAAGCGGGAGTATTAGCACAAACGTTAATTTAAGTCTCAGCCTAGGAAAGAGTGGAGAAGTTTGAAAAAATCAATAACTGTTGCGACTATACTTTTGTAACTACGACAGTTACACGTTACGAACTGTATACGAACATTATACCATTAGTTCGCGGAAGCCAGCCGACGACATCGTCTTACTGTACCGGATTTACATAACTTTTCGAGTATCCTTCCTTGCGATGTGTTAGCTCGAGGTTATGCCTTCAGTTCTCAATTAATCCCCATTTTTCAATACAAAATTCAATTAGGTACTTGTGTCCAGTAAAGTAGAATTACATATATGTTAACAGCATTGGATAGTCCCCCTTTGAGGTTGCTAGCTACAACTGATCTGGCCAGTCATCTTCAAATTTATTTTTCTACCCAAAAATCATCATTTTTGGTTTTCTAAACATGTTTTTTGTATCATTTGTCTTTGTTGTTGTATCGACCCCATCCGCGGCAGTGCACATTTAAGTAAGCGCCCATGGCAAAATTTTTGTGTATCGTGGTAATTTCGCTAATATTTTTCTATTTCCGTCGACCCTCTGGCGACGACGACATCAATGACGCTATTATTTTTCTATAAACGTCGACCCTCAGGCGACGATTCATCATTATTTTCCCTCAACAATATATTTTTCCACCCAGGTTTTTTGCTTACATTTTCTCTAAGCTCGCACGCCATACACTCCTTAGGCTTAGTCTTACGTATAATCTCTTATTTCACGCTTAAGTATATCTTACCCAGAGTAAGCGAGTACTATAAACGTGAAAAACCTGTTTTTGAGCCCGAAAAAGGTTAAATTCGAAAAATTTATTTTTCGCGAAATTTCGACTTAGTCAAATTTTCTTACCCAAAGCTATATTTTTGGACGTTTCGATACCTAAAAATGGCTGGAAAGAAAACTTTATGAACGCCTCCGGGAAGAAAAAAGCTTCAAGACCATCTCATTTGACTCGCCGAATACATACCAAACATGCCGACTCTAATAGTGCGAATAATAATGTGAATAATGACAAATTACCCCCATTGTTACATGCTTCGCGTGTTTCACATTCTGACGATGAGTATATAATCGGTAATGCTCGATTAATCATTAATCATTTTGCTAATCCTGTTAGCGATAATTCATCAAATGATATGATCATCAATAATACTCATACTCTTAATACGTCAAATAACCAGGAAACTGGTTCCGAGCCACGCAGCCAAACTGCCGATGTAGAATGTAATAATAGCCCAAGCCTAAATACCGAATATAATCCGACCAAATCTGGCGTCACTAATGAACTTATTTTCGAAGCGCTTCAGACTATTCATAGACAATTTTCTCATCTTTCTTCGTGCGTAAATCAAGATAAGCAAGAAAATTTGGAAGAAATGCATAAACTGTGAGCGGAATTAAGTAATCTACTTAAGCCGCAATCGGTTTCTAATCGCATCAAAATTAATCCATCTCAGTGCAAAAACCACTCTACTGATAGCGAAAATTTTTCTGATTTTAATGCACAGCATTCTAATCACTCAAAACATGCGCAACCCGTATCTTCTGCATTGCCATCTAGCCGCCGTAGGTTAAATTCTCGGTCGCATTCAGAAATTGTCCCGGAAAATTTTGCGCCTAGTTTTTTGAGTCGCGCACTGTTATCAGCCAAATTATCTCATAACCCCTTGGATCCGGTTTTTGCAACCGTCTCAAAATTTGGGTTATTTGGAACATTTAACCGCAATTTTGCAGCCGTCGGCACCGATTTTGCAGAAGTCGTTATCTCGGCCGTTGCTTTCATTAAATCGAAATGCACCTTCTTTTGTGCCTAATTCCTTGAATTCGAGTTCACAGCCATTGTTAAATCCTCCACCACTGCAATACTTTCCGTCGAACGTCAAATTGCCACCAAATAATTTTGTTTTGAATCCTTCGAATATCAAAATTCCGCTTAATAATTCTATTTTTCATTCCTCAAATATATATAGACATTCCGCCACAAGAACTTAACTTGTCTGGTGTAAATATCGAACCTAATAATCCGCAAAATCTATTGGCGCAATTACCGAGTCATCCTGCAAGGAGACATTGTGTAAAATTTTCTGACAAAAGTTTGAGTAGCTCTGATCGCTAGCGTAATTGTCATTTGCGTCGCAAAAGTAAATTGTGCCGCCATCGTCATCATCACGATTCGGATTCCTCATCCGATTCTTCACATAACAAATCACATCTTGCCAATACTCTAAATTGTGGCCCTTTCATGCAACAAATGCAAATTGCCATCACGAATAAAAAATTTTTTCATGCGGATAAAACGGACATAAGAGCATTTTTTGCAGAGTTCGAATCACTTGTTGAAACATATGATATCGATAGATCGGTTCGCGTTAAATTCATGTCATCATTTTTGGATCCCTATGCTTCGTGTCTATTTCATTTGTTACCTGCTGAGATAAAACAGTCATAAACAAAATCAAAACATGCGTTAATAGCTGAATTTTGTCCTTTGGACACCAAAACGCTATAATCGTTTTTAGACAATAAACAGCAGCCTAACGAATTGGTAAAATCATATTATCTTTCAATTCGCAAAGAATTAATAAAATCGCAACCCGATCTTGAAATTGATTCTCACCATTTTAATAAATTGCTTCATCATCAATTGAAAAAAGGTCCATTACCCGAATATCTAGCAAAAGTATCATCACACGCCCTGAGCATCGTTGAATGAATTTTTAGATAACGCATTAAATGCTAAGTTCACTAATAGTCAATTCGTGAATAAAAAGCGCTAATGCCGTATGTATTGGTAACAGCCGCCCCAATAGGAGGCGCAATACCAAAAGATACATTTTGTGCGTCTAATCAAAATGAGCCTGATCGCTCACGCCAGAAAACGTTTTATTGTTCATTGCGCGCCAAAAAATCCAAAAATTCCTCTCAAAAATATTGCACTTTCTGCAAACGCACTGGTCATCTCTACGAAGAATGTTTTACGCGTCAGCAACAACGTTCATCTAATGATAATTATTCCGATCGTAATATAAACAATTTGATGGTTCGTAATCATAGCCAGTCACGTTCATTTTTGCAGTGACATTGCTTGCCGTCGTGTTTTAATTCTCAAAATCGACAATATCCTTAGTCTCGATTTTGTAACCCTAGTCAAAATACGCTCATCAAATTATGCAAATAATGATAATTGCTTCAATTTGAGGCAAGCACGTTCGGATTTTCGACAAAATTATAATGAATACCAACAAAATTTGTGTGCCAATTATCAAAATTTGCATTTCGATAATCGATATTTGCATCAGTTGCGACAAAACAGTCCTTATGTTCAGTTTCCTACCAAAACAACGCACAACATATTATATTTCGAATTATTGTACCAATAATGGCCCACATTGCCCATATGTTATGTACGCCGCAGATCGCCAACCCACCATAACGTCACCCCCTCCGCAGCCAACCCCTACATCTCCTAATTATGTAAACACGGTTATTGCGAAAGGGCTAGAAACAAGCGCGCGTCCTAATTTATTCGCGTCGCAAGAGTTTCTCAAAGAGTACGAGCGCTTGCAGCGTCATCTCACGATCTATGAAAAAATAAATTTGCCTCCGATTGAAACCATTGATCCTAACATTCTGATCGTAAATCATGCTGGGACGAATTTGCTCACTATTCTCATTAACATTCATGGCGTTGACGTTCCCACTCACATTGACACGGGTTCACAGGTCACCATGATGACCACATCTGCATTCTTACGCCTTGGTTTTAATTTACCACTTAAACAAATTTTTTCAAGTTGTTCATGGCGTAGGCGAAATTACCGCTGTCGTTCGATATAAAGTTAAAATGACTATCACTATCGTTGAGCATTCAATTCCACCGTAGTATCTATCATGAATCATTTGCCGGAAGATATCCTTTTAGGGTATGATTTTTGTGAATCCGCTTTACTGTGGGTTAATCCTATCGAGCATTGTGCTTTTCTAAATAGCATAAAAGTTAAATTATCATCACCATCTGAAAAAATTCAACTTCACACAAAAGCCAACACGCCCATCTCTGGTGTTGTGTGTGTGCATGTTTCACTGCCTGAACCGGTCATTATTCAACCTCAACATGAATTAATAACCCCAGAATATATAAGTCATGGTTCTTGTGATTTCAGTATTGCTCTATCCGAACCAAATTCCGATTTCATGGAAAAAAACATCACTTTTTGTGGCTTCTTCTATAGTCGACGCATCACAACCTATTTTTCCTATTCGCGTTTGTAATATTTCTAAAGCGTCCATTCGCATTGACACTGGCGATATTATTGGCTCTTTAACCCCTGACCTTGAAGTTGTGTCCCATGTCACAAATTCAGACGATAGGACACCAGAACTTTTCTTGTCAATAAATAAAGCGTTACACGGCTCTGCCATTAATTCGCAGCAACAACAACAGATTCGCGAACTTTGTCTAAAATACGATTCTATTTTTGCCTTAAAAAATGAGCCTCTCGGAGGTACCCCTTTGGTTAAACATCATATTGATACCTGGGATAATCCGCCCATCGTTGGAAAAACATACCGTGTCGAACATTCTTGACAAAATTCTATGCAAAAAATCATCAACGAAATGCTTGCTGATAAAATTATTCGGTCTACAACCAGTCCCTGAGCTAGTCCCTTATTTCTCATTGGAAAAAAGGACGGTTCCCTAAGACCTGTTGTAGACTATCGCCAATTAAACGACGTAACTAAAACACAAGTATATCCTCGTCCTCAACTCGATGATTATTTTGATATTTTTGTAACTGCGAGAGTTACACGTTTAGGCGAACATGCCTTAGCAGTTCGCAATAGCCATAACATAGCCAATACTAGTAGCTATCTATGATAGTGCACTGTGAGGCTATGCCTTCGGTCTTCCCATTATTTTCCCAAACTTTCAATAATAAAAAACATTTAGATACTTGTCCGGTATCGTAGAGCTAAGTGTATGATAATAGTAATTGTTTAATGCATACCGCTCGTGTAATCGATAATATTCGATCTGAGATAAAAGTTTATCAGTATTACGTTAATTTGATTGTTATTTTTATTGTACTGTAATGGCCCTTGAGGCCAGTGTATGGATAGGTCGTGTTAGAGTTTTTGGCTTGTTTGGTTTTTTCGTTGGTCGGTGATTCTCGACTGTACATAGTCATTTTTCTTTTGCGTATTTGTTTTCCCGGCTATAGGCCGTGTGTTCTTCGTTGAATAAAAATATAGAAAACCAACCCAGTGGTTTTGGATATACCGAGGGTTAGGTCGGCCATCATCCCTTCGTCGAGGACTTCCACCCATCTAGTGGACTGATAGGTAAATTCCGTATGATAGTATTCTCCATTCGAAAATCATAATTTATTTCTCAAGCCTAAAAATTGATCAAAACTATTATTTAATCTTTAGGGATGATTGATCAGCATAGAGCTCGTTGTTGTTGTTTTCATTGTTCAGCGTGCTACACAAATTAGGAACCAAAAACATTTCTGAATCAGGTACTGATTGAAAATAAGTTAAATTACAACTTGAGCTTGAGATAGGTCAACTGACCTTCGCGGCAAATTCCGAGACTAGGTAGGTAGCCTTAGGTCTTAGGGCGTAGCTGCTGAGATCACCCGACGAAAAGCAGCCAGCAATATTAGGGCTGAGGGGATCGAAGCCGTAAGGTCTGTAAGGGTCCAAAGATCGAAAGCCTTAGAGCCGCGCGATCGGGGCCAGCACTAAGCGCAGACTTAAGTACCTACGTACCTAGGTAAATCTCGAAGGCAAATGTCAGCCTCGCCCGTATCGCTATTGTAGATACAGGGCGGCTACATTTACATTGGACGTTCCCTCCTTTAGGCTGCTAGCTACAGCCGAGCTGATCAATCATCGTAAAATTATTTTTCGATCCAAAAATCATCATTTTGGCCATCTAAAAATGTGTAACGTTTTGTTCACCTTTGTTGTCGTATTGACCGCGATCGTGGCAGTGCGCAATTTAAGTAAGCGTCCGTGGTAAAGATTTTGTGTATCGTGGTAAAGTCATCGTTGTTTTTCTATTTCCGTCGAAACTTTCATCGACGAAGGCAGCTCTCACGCTCGCATTTTTCTATAAACGTCAACCCACAGGCGACGACTCATCATTTTCTCTCTTGACGACGAAATTCCGTCATTTGGGTGTTTACCTACCTGTTTTTCTAACCACGTACACGTTCTTGCACTTTAGGCTTAGTCCTACCTGTTTTCGATCATTTCACGTCTGGTATATCTTACTTCACGTAAGGAAGTACTATTTACGTGGAAAAACCCTGTTTTTCGGATCGACAAAGGCCAAATTCGGAACATTTATTTTGGGAAAAATTTCGACGTACTGAAATTTATTTTACCCACGGTCACATTTTTCGACATTTTTGATATCTAAAAATGGCAGGAAAAAAGGTTTTGCGGACACCGCCCGCTAAATTGAAAAAACCTTCTACGCCACCTGTTTCAGCTCGCCAATTACCTACTGCGCCTGTTGACTCTAATAGCGCGTGTAATTCTGCGAGTAATGACACAATTACGAGAGACGTAACGACTAAGGCGAATAATGATAAATTACCCGCGCCACTACATGCCGCGAGTAATACACAGTCCGAAAGACGAATTATCATTGAGTACCATGCGATCTCGCATTAATCAATTTTCGCTAACTAGATCGGATCCTAATATTGATAATTCATCAAGTCATACAATGATTGATAATACGACTACTCATAACTTAGCGACTAATCCTGAAACCAGTTCGGAACGCGTAAATCCCGATTCTGACATCGAAAGTAATCATAGTCACAGCATAAATGCCGACCAAGAGCGTGCTAATGCTAATGCGACTAATGATCTCCTTTTGAAAGCTCTACAAGCTATTCATTTACAATTTTCGGATCTTTCTACGCGCTTTGAACAAGATAAAAAGGCAAATGCAGATGAAATGCGTAAACTGCGTTTGGAGCTAAGCACTATGCTTAAACCCCAACCAGTTCTGAATCGCATAGAAACTAATGTAGCTGAGCGCGTTAACCACTCAATCGATAGCGCAAATTTTTCTGAATTCAATGCGCAAAGTGCAAATCGTGCGCAAAGTACGCATATGGCATCTTCACTGTTGTCTACTAGCAACAGAGCATCGAATTCACGCTCACCTTCAGAAACTATTCCTGAAAATACCTCTCAAAGTTGTACAAATCGCGCGCCGGAAATCTGTAATTTGTCACAGAATCCTGTAAACACGGGTTTGCAAACAGTGCAAAACTCGGGTTTTCGGAAAATCTACCTACGATTGTGCAGCCGTCGGTATCAATTTTGCAGACGTCGCGATCTCGACCTTCGCTGTCTTTAAATCGTAATGCGCCTTCTTTCGTACCTAGTTCTTCTACTACGAACACGCAGCAGCAATTAAATCCTCCTCCGCTGCAATATTTTCCACCTCAAGGCGAAAATTTACCTAGTAGCTATGTACCTAATCCCATAAATGTGGAAATACCGCTTAATAATAATATTTTGCATTCTTCCAATATTGAAATGCAACCTGTTGAGATAAATCTATCTGGCATTAACACCGAATCTGCACCTCCACCTGAATCGTCTAGTAGGAAAAAACATGTCAAATTCTCTGACGACAGCTCATCTAGTAGCTATGATCGCCCGCGCAGTCGTCGCTCGCATCGCAAGGGTCAATCGCGCAGACGACGTCATCGGCATAGTTCAGGTTCTTCATCTGAAAGCTTGCGTGGTGATTCGCGTCTCGCTGATTCCTTGAATCGCGGACCATTTTGCAGCAAATGCAATTTGCAATTGCTAATAAAAAATTTTTTGATGGCGATAAATCGGATATGAAAGCATATTTTGCGGAATTTGAATCGCTTGCCAATACCTATGATATTGACAAAGCTGATCGTTTAAAATTTGCTACTGGATTTCTTGATCCTTATGCTTTGCGTTTATACCGTTCGTTACCTGCTGACATACAACAATCGTATTCAAAAACGAAACAAGCGCTAATAGCCGAATTTTGTCCAATAGGACACCGGTGCGCTCTTTAATCGTTTTTGTCACACAAACAGCAGCCTAACGAATCGGTAAAAGCTTATTATCTCAGCTTCGCGAAGAGTTAATTAAATCGGATCCCTATCTTGAAGTTGACTCGCCACATTTCAATAATCTAATGCGACATCAACTAAAACAAGGTTTATTACCACACATTTCGAAAGAGGCATATCATAAGAAACCTAGAGCATCATTAGCTGAATTTTTGGACAATGCGCTTAGCACTGAATTTGCTAATAAAGAATTTGAGGATAAAAAGGCAGTAACGCCTTACGTATCGGTAACAGCTGCTCCAGTAGGCAGCGTAGTACCTAAAGATACTCCTCGCGCATCTAATCAAAATGATCCAAATCGTTCACGTCATAGAGCGTTTTCATCGCTCATCGCGTGCTGAGAAACCAGAAAGTTCTTCTTGTAAATATTGTACCTTTTGCAAACGCATAGGTCACATTTATGAGGAATGCTTCACGCGTCAAAGGCATGAAACGTCTAATAATGCTAATTTTAATAATCAAGCTGATCGGAATACTATGTCAGCCTCGCCCGTATCGCTATTGTAGATACAGGGCGGCTACATTACATTTTGATATGTTAGGCTAAGCCTCTTATTTTAGTATGTTATGTAGACAGTGTATCTACACGTGCCGTGACTTGTATGGCCTTTGCGCACATTAACATTAACATTAATTTTTTTAACACATTAATTTTTTTAACACATTAACACATTAACCTTTGCGCACACAAACAAACCT
>JAVLUZ010000389.1:0-69640 GCA_036768485.1 Mermis nigrescens
TTTGAACAATATTCAGTTAGTGCTTTACAAATGAATTATGGCAAGCACATACATAATCATGTTTGGCTGCCCCATATCAATATAAGCCATGCTAGTGTGATAATGCACATTATATCGTTTCTCGATTAGTGATCGCTTTTTTCGAAGAATAAGCTATTCATGTTATTTATTGTCACGAGGAGGTGCAACTCCATTCTGCAAGCCGCAGAATTAGCCTCGACTTTTTACGTTTTTTAGCGGAAGTATAATTTTCATTAGGTTCTTACAAGTTTCACAGGCATGCACAGGTGACTTTTCCCTATTCCCTTCCTCTTATGTCATGATGCGATATTCCAAGTATATTCGTCCTTTTTTCCCAACGGATCATTTTTCATTGCTAGTCTTTTTATACATACGTCCATTATAGTTTGCGAACTGAATAACTTTTGCGAAAACACTTTTTCATCTATTTATTCCTCATTTTTAATCGACCATTCCCCTAATTTCCGTGGATGAAAACATATTTTTCCGAATTTCTCACTCTCAAGAAATTTTAGCCATTTTCATCCCTTGAAGAACATTTTAAGTTTGATAAGCTGGACTACTTGGATGAAAGAAGTCAGGTACGCGCTTTACAAAGTTAGATCAAAACTGAATTCTTAATCTAATGTAAAAATTCAAAAAAAAGCGCGATACAGACTAACTGAGTGTCATTATAAGAGACCGGATTTCGGTGTACGAAAAAATCGTTGATTGTGTGCAAGGTGTGGGCACAAAAAAGGGGCAAAAAACGGTCCCGTCTCGCTAGACCCACCAACCCGCTTGACCCATCGTCCCGCTAGACCCACCGTCCCACTAGACCCACTTTTTCGTCTCGCTAGACCCACCGGAAGTCTCGATAGACCCACCACGTGCATAATGAGGTGTCCCGCTAGACCCACCGTTTTGCGACCGTCCCGCTAGACCCACTGTCTCGGAAGAACCACTAGAGAAGAAAATTATGTACGCTTATAAGCAAAAAGAGAAATGCTTTCAAAGTGTATCCATTCAAGCATATATGTTTAGTCAAATACATAAATAATTAATTAAAAAATAATTACATTTAATTAACCACCTAATCAATTAAATTTAATTATTAAATAAATAAATTGTGTATATTATTGCATGAAATTGTGTATATTACAAATTATAACGTGCGAAGAAGATATGTGCGTGCATGTGTGTGGCACTGGCAATGGTAAGTAACCAGCCATGGCCGATAATTTTTTAAGAATGAATTTCTATTTTTCATGTCAAGGAATACACTCTTGTCAAACACATTTCAGAGTGCATTTTTTGCTTATTATCGTAATGGTACTGTACTCTTTGTATCCTCCGATCAGGGAATTCCCGTATACTAAGTAGGCACACTTTGCCCATAGGCCTATTATTATTCTCGTAGATCCATTTCGCGTTTCTTTGTCCGCATTTGATACGCCTCTTTTTCGTATCGTTTAAATACTGCGTGCGAGCGCAGTTTTGACGATCATTCCGGCACTTTAAGAATTTTTCATTTCCCAGTTTTTTCGCCAGCTTCTATGCTGTGCCTGTTTCCTTTTCCGTGCGACGCATTTTTCTGCACGTAGTCTCCCTGTGTTTTTTCCCCTGTTTGGCTGCAGGGAAATCTCATCGTTTTCGTCGCGTAGTGGGCAGGCTTTCCCCCCTACGCATTTACTATTTTATTTGTGTGCCTTCACGGCATCTGTTGTGTGCCGTTGGCGGGCTACGTGCCCTTGTAATTACATTGTTTATTTTAACCGATTAGCGTAACACGACAGTCGGCAGCATGCATCTTCATGCTGTCGCGTTTTTTATTGCTTCATAATTTTCTGTCCAAAAATATTGTAAAAATTAATTATTTAATTAACGATGTTGGGCTCGGTTGAATTTCCGTGCTGTTGTTTTCTGTCCTTGTGCTACACTACATTAGGAACCCTCAATATTTTCAAGCACCGGAATTCGGTCCCAAAACAATTTAAATAATAATCTTTTTGAGCCCTCAATTAGGTTTTCGGGGAACTTACATTATTTAGGTACTTAATCTCAAAAGGGGTTAAGTAAGTAAGTTTCACTAGGTGCGTGCAGTAGAGGGCCGGGCTATCTTGATAGGCCGGGCCACTTACCCCCGAGTCGCCTTTTGTGCGAGCGCGTGAGCTTTAGCTAGGGCTAAGTAAGCAAGTGGACGTAGGCAAACACCTACGTTTACAGATTGAAGAGTTGACACTGCATTCCGATAACACTACAGATATGCACATAGGAATATGATGAAAAGCATGTAGGCATTTTACAAAGACAGCTTAACAATGATCGGGCCGAGCGGATGTTGCAAATTCTCACTAAAAAATCGAAAATGTTAATTAGGTCATTGTCAATAAATCCGAATCTATTTTTAAAAATAGGACTAAAGAGCGCTAATGTCCATTTGCTCACTTTATTTCATCGCTTCAAATACTATATAGAAATTTTGATTTCAAATCGAGCCATGAATTTCGGTCGCGCTAATTTCGTTTTAATTCGTTATTTGAAGTCAGCTATGTAATAGTCTGTGAAGCTGATAATAACGAAACTTTTTTCGAATGATATGGATAAGTATATACAATTGCACATTCATGAAAACAAACTAACCGCTTGTTATTGACTAGTGCACACCTTAAACTTGCTTTTTGATTAATGATTACAAAAAATTTTGCAGAATTCACTTAAGCGTCTTGATTTTTTTCGAGTGGGTCTTCCGAGACAGTGGGTCTAGCGGGACTGCCGCGAAACGGTGGGTCTAGCGGGACACCTCATTATGCACGTGGTGGGTCTGGCGAGACTTCCGGTGGGTCCAGCGGGACGAAAAAGTTGGTATAGTGGGACGGTGGGTCTAGCGGGAAGGTGGGTCAAGCGGGTCACAATCAAAAAAACACCGTGGATTCAAACAAAAACTTGTTTAATGCGAGTACGTTATACATTTCAATATTCTGAAACGAACGTTAAATTTTGATGACGATCAGACAGAATAGCTTTGTACTGGGAAAATGATATGAGGAAAGCGTACAAAAGTTCCACCATTTGTCTGGATCTTTTTCATTCACAAATTGTTTAACGTCTGAGTTTTTGCTCTAACCACTATGGAATTTTTGCATCAAAGATCCATCCAAACATATTGAAGCATCCGAAAAAATCTCCTACTGCATTTCTTTTGTTAATCCTTGCGTCAAAAATTTTTTTATCGAATTCAGTAAAAATCCAAGCATTGCCACGCTGGAAAGTTCATCTTTAAGCGTCTCGTCTTCGATTAAAGATTTTGCTTTGCTAACAGCAAGTGCATCATCCGTCAGGGCGTACAAAAAATCTTGGATTTTCGCATAGTTTTGGCAATAAAAAACGACACACCGAATCCAGGATCCCAACTAATGCTATAAAATGTCTAACATGCACATCAAAATAGTGCTTCTGTGTGCAAAATTCCGAAAAATTATGTATTATGTGCAAAAAGTGCAAAAGTACCTGATTGTGCGCAATTGTGTGTAAAAATAAGGCTCCCCCTGCTTCAAAAACAGTGTATTTATGCTTCTCTTGCTTTTCTCTATACTGGCGAGTAAAAAAATTGTGTGTTGCACACCAAAATCCGGTCTCTAATCATTATGTCAAAACCTTGGTGAATTCGGCAGAATAAAATCATCAAAATATACTTATACATTAAAATATGACAATACCCGTTGCGAATGAAAATATTGTGCGGTTTTTGATTATTTGGAATAAATTCGCGAGTTATATAAATTCTAGGGCCCAAGAATTCATAATAATGGTTTATTAGGTATACGGTTTTTCTTTTGATTAGAGATCAACCAATGTTGTACTGATGGCATCAATTAGAAATTTTCTGATTGATTTTGAAGAAAGTTTTCAAATTCAGTAACGTTTTTTCTAAATGCTTTGCGTAGAACATGAATTGAAATATTTTTTATCGGAACGCGGAACCGTTCCACTAGCGACATAAGTTCGATTTATTAACTATAGAATCAATCTCTCGCAGAACATATGAATTTTGGTTTGGACGGCCGGATTTAAGATTTGTGACTCCACATGCCGTAAAAGTCTGGGTGAAGACGCTGAGACCACTTTCGGGTCATTGTGGTCCCCGCAAAAATGACCTGGCAATTGTTGAATTTTCAGATTCTATTGCTTTTAATGAACTCGTGGCTCCCCTTTGCTTGCCAGAAAGCGCCGGTGAACCTGATGTGGATAAGATGTGCCAAATTTGTGGCTTCGGGGCCTTAGACTGTGAGAATTCATTGATTATCGGCATACTATTAGTTCTCAAGTTTCAACTGCTTTGGTTGTATTCTATTTTTAGATGCGGCTAATAATTATCCAACAAGTCTTCCCCGATGCATCGAGACTAGAGTAGTCCGCAACAGATTTACTGAAGCTAGGAATAAGGAACTTTTCCGGAGAGAGCATGTTGCACTTGGATACTGCCAAGGACTTAAAGGAGGCGTCAATCTCGTGAGATTTTACCTGTTCATTAGCCCAAGATGAAAAATGTCTACATAAGTACATCATCTTATGCACGCTTGGGCCATGGGGACTCTGAAAGCCCTCAAAATCAAAGAGACCCTCCACAAAACAATCATTTCCCTAGAATTAAATAAACATTTCTTGTTTTTCTGCAATTTTTCAGGCAAAATGAAAACGTCGTAAATAGTGCTTCGACCATACGTGGGCAGCAACAATATTCTCGAGTCGGGATGGGATGGTACAAGATTTTTCAAAGGTCAGAAAATGGCCTTAAAATGGTGGTATGGCGAAAAAGTACCATTTTTCGACGTTTCCCATCGAGCAATATCCATTTGCATCAAAAAACTTGCTAAAAAAACGGAGGAAATTTTCAAAAATTGAATGCTGGGGATATTTTGATTTCTGGGGGAGGGGATATTTTGGTTTCTCGAGATGAGGGGTGCATACCTCTCAAACCCCCACGCACAGGTGTGGCTTTGACCCTGACATCCATTTTTCGAGATTTTTTTGACTATTGAAATATTTTTGACTTCTAGAATTAAAACGCTGCTCATGATGCTTTATACGCTTTTTAAGTTTTGAATTACTGTAATGCACGAAATATTGTAAGACCAACAAGTTTTATTCAACATTGTGTCTAGCGAAATGCGCAAAATCCAGACCGCTCAAGGTTCTGTACAACCAGGCAAAGCTCAATAAGTTGTGGAAAATGTTTAAAACTAGTTGATCTTTCCTATTTTTCTCTTTCTTGAACTTTCCGGCCGGGATGCGGCGCACCTCATTTGTCTGTGATGGCACTCATACCGAATCCTTCAGGTCTAGATCAATGGGCGTGGGGGTCTCTAGGGCCTGATGAATTCCCGCCGAGAATCTGAAAGACTCTCGCCAAAGTCAATAGACCCTTAGAATTGAACTTTTGGTGCTCTTTTTGGCGATTTTTTTCCATTGGACCCTCCCCCAGAATTTCGTTACTGCCCATGTGTGGTCTGGATGAAACTAAAATAACAAAAAATCTAAAAATATGCCACAAATTTATTTTTAGTTAATCTGTCGGATTCTGGGAACCTGTCAGATTCTCGGAGTTGAACCATCCCGTACCGCGCCAATGTGTGGAGACAATGCTTAGTAACCTGGCTTCAGGTTTGTCGTACACTCACTTTCCTTTTCGTTTTTTTGTTATTGCCAATTTCTAACGGGTCTTTTTACTTTCTTTTAATTGAGGGTGATTCTGGTAGTCCGGTGTTTTGTCCCGAAAATGATGGCAGTTACTCGCTGATAGCTGTCACAGCATCCTTCGCTTTTATTCGGGGAAGTGATGATCGACAAAACGTGCTTGAATTCATTCCAACGCGGCTTGACTGGATCAAAAAAACAATGCACGATTTGTCGGTGTAAGATCAAGAATCCGCTTCTTGACTTGAGAATTTTCGTCGTTGCTTTTCAAATTTGTGAAGCTTTGTTATAGTTGAGTGTGAAAACACTTTAGTAATGTTCGCCAGATTTAATCTATAGCAGATATCATCTATAATGATGTCACCGTTGATATTACAGCGAAGTACTTTTGTAAATGGTCATTTAAATAAATTTTTTTACGGTATCAGAAAACTACTCTGGGGTTCTCATTTAGCACAATTTGGGTAACTACAGTTTTAAGTATCATATTATATAAATATATATATATATATATATATATATATATATATATAAAATTTTTTTAAAAACACCAAAGAGTAAAGCAAAAAATAAGATTTGGGGAAATGTCATTCTTTTCTCAGAAAATCACAAATTTTATCACTTGATATGACGCTTCTGGTTGGAAGCAGCCGAAGAACAACCTCTTTAGGGCCTTTCCATCTATTGTTCCTTGTACGAACTTCATCTAATAGTGCATGCGCCTGTCTTTTTTCATTATTGGTATTTCAGGAAGCCGTTTTAGGGAGGAAAATACGTCACTGATGCGATTTCTTTTTTCCTTTTTGACGTTTTTAAACAGTCGTATAAACTTTGATGTATTTCAGGCAGAGTTTGTTTTGAGACGATTCTTAGTCATTTTTGCCCTTAGAGACTCAGAAATTAGCTTAAATACACTTCCAAAAGTCGAACAACTGTTTCTACCACACTAAAATCGCTACTGCACCATATTATAGTACCTAAAAATTTGTGTGTACGAAATGTGCAAAGATTTTTAGGACGACAAAAACTGTGAAAAGGTGTAAAATTCCCGAAAATTTTCGGCGCTTCAAGCCGAAATGAGTAATTGTTCGTCCAATATATCTTTAAAATGGCAGAATTTGCATTTAGAATAGAAACATTTAAAATTTTTCGGCGCTTCGCGCCGTTTTGAGACAATTTTTAGTGATTTTTGGCGTGAGAAACCTAGAAATTAGCTAAAATACACTACCAAAGAGCGAAAACCTTGTTTAACCACACTAAAATCGCTAGTGTGCTATATTATAGTACACGCAAATTTGCATGTACAAAATGTACAAAGACTTTTGAGTACCATCTTTGTACATGTACAAACGGACCTTGTGCAAAAAACACTGATTTCAGGTACTTTAAGTTAACCATTGTAATGCTATTTTCCCTAAAATCAAACAGTACACATTTTTAAATTTTTATCACGCAAGAAATATAGCTTATCAAGATACATCAGATTTCTTGATGACTAAAAAGGCGGACTGAACAGAAAAGGCGTAAAATGATGCCGTTTTCATGTTTTTCATATATTTTTTGGCCTGATCAATATCCATATTCTAGTATATTTACTGCAAATTTTGGCGTTACAATTTTTGCTTAGATGCTCTCTGATGCACGCCGCTAGGTGCAGCTTGAGCTCGCCACCCCAGACCCCTTCCAGCCGTAGGGAAGGCTTCAACCTTGGTAATAGGGGTATCCTTAACACTATACATTTTTAAGTAAAAAAATCTTGCCCCCGAGTTTGCTGTTTCATTCAATTGGCTTAGAAAGACTGTTAGTTTACTCAATATCATTTCCCATAGCTACTGCATAGCTAACGTGCTGCTTTTTCAATCATTTTTATGATTAAATATTTATTTTAATCTGTTGGCCGCAGAAGATACATCGATTTTTTGCGTTGCCTAGAGAAAGTATGATTTTTAGCAGATTCTGCGACTTTAGGTAGCTTTTTCCAAGTCCCCTCCTTTTACATCCTTAATAATCCACAATTCCAGTATGTATATTCAGCTTTTTTGTTCCATCGGAGCATTTTTCTTTGCTAGCACCCTACTTTTAATTAGCATGATTTAAGTAGGTACATCAGTCAGTAAACACACACAGTAACAGGCCACAATTATGACAGCAGTCCAAGAACGCGGAAAACAATATTGTCCTTAACATCAGCATTATCCTTTTTAAACAAGACAAGCTTACATTATTTAAACAGATCAAAGTTTTTCAGCATAAACTTTACGCAAAAATCAAGTGTAAGGAACACTAACGCTCAGATTTGGAAGTGAAATAAATTTGTAGTATAAACTACATATTAACAACAAATGAACCGTGCAAAATTTACACAACTAGTAGGTCCAGAGAAAACTAACAGTAAGATTCCAAATTCTAATTTTACGTAGTATATTTTGAAAAAAATTAAGCTTCCGCAAGGATCTAGAAATAAAGTTAATATGCAGTGTAAACTTTACACAACCACAGAGTGTAAAGATTTTAGTCGGATTCGTGATTCTAATATTACTCTGATAAGATTTATTAAAAAATTGAGTCTCCACAATGACCCGAGAACAAATATGCATCAGTTGTAAACTACTTTACACCACTGTTGAGTGTAAACAAACGCGCTAAACTGGCGTCTCACATTTGATTCCTGGTACATTTCTAGACAATAGAAAAAATAAAGCTTCTGCAAGGCTCTGAATTGAAGTTAATATGCAGTGTAAACTTTACACAACCACAGAGTGTTAAGAAAATTTCAGTCAGATTCGTAATTCTGATATTACGATCAACATTTATGAAAAAATTAATTCTCCACAATAACCCGAGGTTTAATAAATATCAGATGTAAAGAACTTTACACCACCGTTGAGTACAAACAAAGTGGCGTATCACATATGGTACCTAGTTCATTTTTAAACTTGAGATTATGTCCAGACTCATAACCAGAACTTGGCAGGAAAAAAAACAAGACAGAAACACGTATAATTTTCCCATTTTTTGACTTTACACCTCCCGAAAAAGCTAAATATTGATGTAAACAAACGCCATTCGCTGTGACGCGTACCTATTAGGAAGTAATTTATTTTTATCCAATTCGACTTCGCCCGACTTCTGAACAGAGAAAGTGGCGAACAAAAAATGGACAAACACGTACTTTCCACTGTCCACCACATTTGTAAACTTTAAAAATCTGAATTTAATGCCCCACTGAGTGTAAATAAATCCGGTTCGGGCCAATTGGTAGCCCTTTGATTTTAGTACATTTATATGTGCCAAACTTATGTTCCGTAAAATATTTGATTTGATTTACCAATCAAAATACTAAAAAAACCTGTTTTTTCACCCATTTTACACCTCAGATGTCGAACTTTACACCCCGTAAACAACTCAATATTACGTTTTTGAACGCGGCTTGCTTTGACGTGTAGAGCTTAAAAGTTACTTTATGTCTATTTTTTGTATTCATCCCAACTCATAAGCGAAAAAGTTGGCAGAGAAATCTTGGGCAAAATCTGTTTTTACTCATCCACTAGAGTGTAAACTTTAAACCCCTAGTACTTGTAGAAAAGTTTGCTTGTAAGCACACGATAGCCCTTGATCCGTAATAAATTTCTGTCAGAAAATATTTCTTTAAACTCATAACCGGACTTAATGGTGACAGACATAAACAAGTCAAAATTCCACCAAAATGTCTTTTACCCCCAGATTTTCGCACTCTTTACACTCCCATTCGAGAACTAAAGCAATATTCAAAAATGTCATCTGCAGGACCTAAATAGATGAATAAGTCAAACGAAGTGCATGGTTTTGCCAAAAGGATTAAAAAATGATAAAAGTTGGTATTCAGAAGATTCGAACCCATTACTCTGTTTCTAAACCCACATGTGAGAACGGATACGTTAGCCACTGCATCAACTCAACTCGCGCCGAAAATTTCAGCCTAATTACACTATCTTGAAAAATATTCATCATTCTACTAAAGTTTAAGAATAGTGCATTAATGGTAATAAAAATATTTATTTATTAAACATGAGTCAAAAACCTCTGAAATAAGAAAAAATCTTGTCAAACAATATGCAATACGGAGTTATCTATCGGCATTCGGCATTAGAAAATAGATGTATAATTCAATGTTCAACTCTTCATACCTCAACAAACACTGGCTGTTGAAAAGTTTAAAGGACAGATTTGTTATTCTGACCTTACGGAGGACATTTTTTTTAAATTCACCATCCTCGGCGCTCTGAGCGGACAAAATTTTTTCAGTGTAAAGTTTACACCTGCAGTAATAACGCAATATTGATTGTAAAGAAACAAAATAAATTTTGACGTGCAGCGCTTAGGACGACGAACATTTTGAAAATAATTACCACGTTCTGTTTACTAAGTGGAGAATATGGAAGGAAAAAATATCTTTTTGTCAAAGACTCTTTCAATAAACCGCCTCTAAATTTAAAAATATTACTTTTTCGAAAAAACACCACTAAATTTTATAGCTGTCTACCTTTCGATACCAGTCAGACTGCATAGAATGTAAAACTGAGTTAGATATGCTTCTGCACATGAAAACAGTAAAAAACCGTCTACTTTACACAATACTGCGTTAAAAGAAAAAAATTGTTCCTCGAGATTTTGTAACCCTCTACATTATAAAACCAATTGGACTGCACAGAAACCAAAATTGACTTAGATAAGCTGGAAACAAGCAAAGAGTAAAAACCCATATACTTTACATTCTTTTGCAACAACCATGGGTGTAAAGAAAGTTTAAGGTCAGATTCGTAATCTATGGCTTGGGGGCAAAATTTAAAAAAATTGGCCCTCCGCAAATTATTTGGTTTTTTAAAAAAGAGGGGCATCGAATTTTTCAATTATCCATCGATTAAAAAAAGCCGCACCTCCCAGACGTGTGCCGTTATAGCTGTGAGGTGGGACACAAATTTCGCACTCGCTGTGAAAAAGATATAAGAAAAAAAGGATGGCCAAGTATATTATAGGTAGCGCTCGCGTTAGCGCGTACCTATAATATACTTGGGTACCCTCAAAATATGCCCCCCTCACTGCTATAACGGCACACATCTGAGAGATGCGGTTTTTTTAAAGGTAGATAATAAAAAAACTAAGGACCCCATTTTTTCTTGTTTACACTCATTACCGAGCGCGCCGTGAGTGTGTAAAGTTTACACCAAAAATTCAAATGATTTGCGGAGGGCTAATATTTTTGAAAAAAATGTTTTCCCTAATTAGTAGGTTACGAATCTGGTCTTAAAATTTCTTTACACTCATTGGTTGTTGCACAGGAGTGAAAATTAGACGGTTTTTTACTGTTTTCATGTGCAAGAGAATATCCAACTCAGTTTTACATTCTATGCAGTCTGATTGGTTTCAAAAGGTAGACGGTTATAAAATCTAGGGGAGGCTTTTTTTATTTTGTTAAAAGAAAAATTTTCGAATTTAGAGGCGGTTTATTGTAAAGAGTCAGACAAAAAAATTTTTCCCTCTATATTCTCCACTTAATAGACAGAACGTGGTAACTAACTATAAAATTCGTCTTAAGCGCTACACGTCAAAATTTATTTTGTTTCTTTACAATCAATATTGCGTTATCAGTGCAGGTGTAAACTTTACACTGAAAAAATTTTTTCCGCCTAGAGCGTCGTGGATGATGAATTTCTCTTAAAAATGTTCTCCGTAAGGTCAGAATAACGAATCTGACCTTCAAATTTTTCTACAGCCACTGTTTGTTGAGGTATGAAGAGTTGGACTTTGAATTCATGGGTGTTAGCGCGTACCTATAATATACTTCGGTATCCCCAACATATGTCCCCCCTCACAGCTATAACGGCACACATCTGATAGGTGCGGTTTATTTTAAAACGTAGATAATATGAAAACTTAGTGCTCCCATTTTTTTCTTGTTTACACTCAATACCGAGCGCGTCGTGAGTGTGTAAAGTTTACACCAAAAATTCAAATGATTTGCGGAGGGCCAATTTTTTTAAATGTTTTCCCTAATTAGTAGATTACGAATCTGGTCTTAACATTTCTTTACACTCATTGGTTGTTGCACAGGAGTGTAAATTAGACGATTTTTTACTGTTTTCATTTGCACGAGCATATCTAACTCAGTTTTACATTCTGAGCAGTCTGATTAATTTCAAAAGGTAGACGGTTATAAAATCTAGGGGGTCATTTTATTTTTTTTAACAATTTTTTTAAATTCAGAGGCGGTTTATTGTAAACAGTCTGGGACAAAAAAATATTTTTCCCTGCCATATTCTCCACTTAGTAGACAGAACGTGGTAACTACCTTTAAAGTGTGTCTCGTCCTAAGCACTAAACGTCAAAATTTATTTTGTTTCTTTACAATCAATATTGCCTTATTAGTGCAGGTGTAAACTTTAAACTGAAAAATTTTTTTCCGCTCAGAGCGTCGTGGATGATGAATTATTTAAAAAATTTTCTCCGTTAGGTCAGAATAACGAATCTGACCTTTAAACTGTTCTACAGCCACTGTTTGTTGAGGTTTGAAGAGGTGAACTTCGAATTATATATCTATTTTCTAATGCCGATAGATAACTCCGTATTGCATATTCTTTGATCAGATTTTTCCTAATTCAGGGTTTTTTGACTCGTCTTCAATAAATAATTATTTTTATTATCATAAATGCATTATTCTTAAACATCAGTAGAATGATGAATATTTTTTAATAATTGACTAAGTATTAAAATTCGCTTATTTGTCGAATTAGTGCAGAGGCTGACGCCCGTTCTCGCTTGCGCGTTTAAAAAAAGACTAATGGGTTTAAATCTTCTGAGTACTGACTTTTTCATTTTTTTAATTCTTACGGCAAAACCATGCACTTTAGACCTGTTTATGTCTACCAACAACTAGACTTATGAGATTTAGGGAATTATTTCAGACAGAAATGTACTATGAATCAAGGATTATCTTGTGTTTACCAGCAAACTTTTCTACAATCAATACGCAATTAGTACCAGGGATTTAAACTTTACACTCTAGTGGATGAGTAAAAAATAGATTTTGTCCGAGATTTCTCTGCCAACTTCTTCAATTATGAGTTAGGATAAATTGAATAAGATAGAAATAAACTAACTTTTAGAGACTACAGGACGAAGCAAGCGCAATAAAAAACGAAATATTGAGTCGTTTATGCGGTTGTGAAGTTCGAAATCAGAGGTGTAAAATGGGCGAAAAAACAGTTTTTTTCGTATTTCGATTGGTAAATCATATCAAATATTTTGCGGAACATAAGTTTCTCCCAATCAAACGTAATACAACCAAAGGGCTACAAACTGGCCTGAACCGAATTAATTTACACTCAATGGGGCGTTAGGTTCAGATTTTTAAAGTTTACAATGTGGTGGACAGTGCAAAATACGTGTTTATCCATTTTTTGTTCGCCATTTTCTCTGTTCAGAAGTTGGGCGAGGTCGAATAGGATAAAAATAAAGTACTTTCTAAGGGGCACGCGTCACAGCTAATGGCGTTAGTTTACATCAACACTTAGCTTTTTCGGAAGGTGTAAATTCAAAAAAATGGGGGAGTTTAACGTATTTCTGTCTTGTTTTTTCTGCCAAGTTCTGGGTTATGAGTCTGGACATAATCTGAAGTCTAAAAATTAACCAGAAACCAAATGTGATACGCCACTTTGTTTGCACTCAACAATGGTGTAAAGCGGTTTACATCTGATATTCATTTGTCCCAGTCCATTGTGAAGAATTAATCTTTTTATAAATGTTGATCGTAATATCACAGTAATATCAGAATTACGAATCCGACTGAAATTTTCTTTACTCCGTGATTGTGTAAAGTTTACACTGCATCTTAACTTTAGTTCGAGAGCCTTGCGGAAGCTTAATTTTTTTCAAAATGTTCTATGTAAAATCAGAATTGGGAATCTGACTGTTAGTTTTCTATACACCTAGTAGTTGTGTAAAGTTTGCACTACTCATTTGTTGTCAATATGTAGTTTATACTACAAATGTATTTTCCTTCCAAATCTGAGCGTAAGTTTGCCTTACAATTGATATTTGCGTAAAGTTTATGCTGAAAAGCTTTGATCTGTTGTCTTGTTTAAAAAGGATAATGCTGATGTTAAGAACAATATTGTTTTCCGCGTTCTTGGACTGCTGTCATTATTGTGGTATGTTACTGTATGTGTTTACTGACTGATGTACTGAAATCATGCTAAATAAAAGTATGGAACAAAAAAGATGAATATACTTGGAATTGTTGATTATTAAGGATGTAAAAGGGGGGACTAAGAAAAATCTACCCAAAGTCGCAAAATCTGCTAAAAATAGCACTTTCTCTAAGCAACGCAAAAAATCGAAGTATATTCTGCGACCAACAGATTAAAATAAATACTTAACCATAAAAATGATTGAAAAAGCAGCACGTTAGCTATGCAAAAGCTATGGGAAATGATATTGAGTAAACTAACAGTCTTTTTAAGCCAATTGAATGAAATAGCAAACATCGATGCATCCAAGACAACCGAAGAAATTATTGGTTCAGTAGGAAACGCGTGAGTTGACTTAAAACAGACTGAATGTAAGTACAGTAGCACTCCCGTAACGATTGTGTGCACTAATTAATCGGCCCCTGCTTTGCTTGCTATAATGTTCATAACAAAATAAAACAACTTCGAATGCAATACCACTTAGTTTTCTATCAATCAAGACACGAAGCTAGTCAGCGTTGCTACTTGCCAGCAATTCAAAAAAAGTAAACATTATAGATTTCGTTTATACAGTCTTATCTGAAACTTTGAACATTATTTAAAAAAGACACTTTGTTCGAAGCCGCAGAATATAGTTCGATTTTTTGCGTTGCTCAGAAAAACTTTGATTTTTAGCAGATTTTGCGACTTTAGGTAGATTTTGCCTAGTCCCCTCCTTTTACATCCTTAATAATCCACAATTTCAAGTATATTTATCTTTTTTGTTCCATCGGAGCATTTTTTCTTTTCTACGCATTCGCGTAAAAATATGTTCCGAGGCAGAATCAGCGTATTCGCAGCTGCTCATCATAGGCAGCGCGTTAGCAGCGCGTACCTGTAGTATACTTGGGTACCCTTTAAAAGTGCCCATTCACAGCTATAACGGGAAAGTTCTGTATTGTGCGATTTTTTTAAAAGATAGATAATTAAAAAAGAGTTTGTAGACTTTTTGTTCACACTTAATAACTGCTGTGTGACAAGCATGTAAAATTTTACGGTAACGTTATACCTTTATTTTTAAAATTTTGGTCGGTCACACGACTTCGCTACCGCAGTATTGCATTCTGCTTAGTATAGTTTTTTAAAATGTAGACAATTGAATAAAGTCCAAACATCTTTCAATTTTTTAAGTAACTTACTTCGGGAGTGGCAGTGTAAAGAGTGCACACATCTTGGCTTGAAAAAACACATTTTAGTAGAGTTTTCGACTTGCTTATGTCTGCGAAATTCTTTGCATGAGAGTCCTTATAAACCTATCTAGAGAAATGTACTACGGATGAAGGGCTAAACGATGGATTTAATTGCGTTCGTTTAAACTTATGCGGACTTTGTTCTGACAGTTTAAAGTTTACACTCTTGTGGTTTACGAAAAAACACGTCTTTTTAACCTTCTTTTAATTTGCCAACCGCTATTGTTATAAACTGGGAAGTACGAAGTACTACGAAAATAAAGTACGTCTCAAGGATAATACAATCGCACTTGGACCCATTTCTTTGAACTCAATACAGAGTTACTTCTCGGGGTGCAAAGTTAAAACTCTGAGGTAAAATAAACTTTATAGTCTGAAGTAAAAAAATGTCTTTGATCGTTTTTTGTCTGTCAACTACTGCAGTTATAAGTTCTAAGGAATTTTTTCTGATAGGAATGTACTACGGCTTAACGGCTACTTTCTGCTCACCAGCAAACTTTGTTACACTCAATACGGAGTAAGATCTAGGATTTTAAACTTTACAGTTTAGTGAATGGTGTGCAAAACGAGTTTTATTTCAGATTTCTCCGCCAATTTCTCCGGTTATAAGTCGAGATATATCAATAAGAAGAAAAATAACAATTTTTACGTTGTTTAGGGCAAGTCTAACTGTTTAGCACATTCCTATGGCTCCTGCGCATTTAGGGAAAATTCCCCTAGATTCCTCCTTTTACATCCTTAATAATGGAGAAATTCAAGTATATTCATCTCTTTTGTTTTGTCCGACAGTGGTGGATCTAGGATTTTTCTAAGAAAGGGGGGCGGTATCCCAACTTTTCGAAAAACAGTCAAAAATAGTTCCAAAAATTTGCCATTAATGCGTGAAATAGCGTTTTTTCCCTGTATTTCATTGTATACTTTTATGTAAAATCACTTTTGACGCGATACTTTTTCTCAAAATTTTGAAATTTTCGACAATTTTGTGCGAGAAAATCATTAAGAAGCAGTATTTTTTGTACAAGGTCCGTTTGTACATGTACAAAGATCGTTCCCAAAAGTATTTGTACATTTTGTACACACAAATTTTTAGGTACTATTATATGGTACAGTAGCGATTTTAGTGTGGTTAAATAGAGTTGTTCGACTTTTGGTAGTGTATTTTAGCTGATTACTGGGTTATTAAGGGCAACAATCACTAAGAAACGTCGTAAAACGGCGCGATGGGCCGAAAAATTCGACATTTTCCATTTTGAAATGCAATTTCTGCCATTATATAGATATATAGAACAAACAATCACTCATTTTGGCGCGAAGCGCTTAAATTTTTTTCGAATTTTAAATCTTATTTGCAATTTCTAGCTTCTCAAAAATCTTTTTACATGAACAAAGACGGTCACGAAAAGTCTTTGTACATCGGGAAAAATCTATGCCGAATACGGAAAAAATCGTGTCTAGAAGCATGATTTACTGCTTGATTTCTTGTATTTATAGCATTTGATGCGAAACATCAACATTTTTAACTGAAAATAGGATAATACTATGCGAAAATAGCTGTTTCTGCTGTTAAAATCGTTTTAAACCTTTATTAACAGATAATGGCTCCCAAGTCGCCAAGAAAGTAAATAAATGTCATTAATAGGTATCACTCGGCGCGTAGCGCCGGAAATATTTAAGAAATAATATTCATTGACGGCTAAAAATCATTGTAAATTGCATATCCATTCTTTATCTCGCCAAATATGTATGGCCAATGGGGGCGGCCTCCCCCGCCCCTTAAATCCGCCCTGCTATCGGAGAATTTTTCTTTGCTAGTATTCCAAATGTTAGACGCAATTTAGCTCAACAGTAGACTAGTTTTAGATTGTTCAAGTAGTACTGAAAGTTTTTTTACAGAATTTAACTTTTTATAAATTTTAATTCTTCCCAAAAAAGCAAGCGCGCAAGCACAAAACGAAGAACAGATTAAAAATCCGCGTAAAAAATTGTTCAGGAAACAGTTTAAAATTATTTAGATGCAAAAAAATTAAGCTTTTAGCTTCAAACTTTACACTGTCTTAAATATATGCATACTTGCGAAAAAATGCTCCGATGGAAAAAATATAATTAGAATTGCATATTGAAAATATAAAAAGTCACCCATGTGCGCCAAAAATTGAAAGCATCTACTAAAAAAATCAGACTTTCTCTAAGCAACACAAAAATCGAAGTAAGCAGTTTACTCGTGAAAAAATGATCAATTTGAATTTGAGAAAACGATTACTAACCTTAACTAAACGCAGGTCCGAACGATCGCTATTGCAATGGTTTAGAGGTGCGGCAAGGCACTAAACATGTGCAAACGGGTTACATCAAAGAATTTGGGTGGCGCAAGAATAATGAGCGAGATGACCGTTCAGATAAATGCAATAGAACCTAAGGATTGACCGGAAATTTTAATGGCTAAATGCCAAAGAAATGTACCCAAAACCAATATCATTCAAGCATAACATGTGTCTGTAGAGCCATAATAAATAACATGATGTAAATGCAATAATTCATCTAGTGAGCCATTTAATTGAATATTTATTATACTAGCAAATGGTCCGATGGAACAAAAAGGACGAATATACTTATCGCATCATTAAGGACATAAAAGGAGGGAACTATGGAAAAGTTACTTATGTATGCCTGTGAAAGTTGTATTCACTAAAAACGACTTCTGCTGAAAAAGGCAAAAAAATCTAAGTATATTCTGCGGTTTCCAAAACAGCGCACTTTCACAAAACGTTGTTCAATGCCTTAGAAAAAGAGATAATAAGGAAGCTCTAATGTTTTTTAATGAACCGATTTAGTTTCTTATCAATATCAAATTTTTCTTTCAATATCTAACTGAGATTAAGTTAATCGTCTATGGCTCCATAAATGAATTATGTCAAGCACGGCGCTATGGCAACTCGACGCAAGAGAACTCGCCTCAAGGCAACGGGACGCGGACTTCTCGACACTAAGACAATTCGACGCATGACAACTAGACACAGAGACCGACACAAAGCCAGCTCACCTCAAGACAACTCGCCTCCAGACAACTCGTCTCAAGATAAGTCGACGCAGACAACTCGATGCAGACATTTCGCCTCAAGACAACTCGACGCAGACAACTTGACGCAGACAACTTGACGTAGACAACTCGACACAGACAACTCGATGCAATACTATTTTACCTTTAAAGTATTTTGCACCCGCAGAATTTTGGTGCTGTCCGTGCGCCTGTCGTGACAATTAGATTTATTAGCAGAGCATTCATTGGGTTGCATCAGTCAGCTGGTGCCGAGTGTTGTTCTAGGGGGATTGGTAAAATCCTGAAACGGAAACGATGGGTATAATCCGGAAACAGAAACGATGGGTTTTCGAGTCATGAACCCTTCTTAATCGGGAGATATTTTAAACAGCGTTAGGTAGGTCCATCTTGATGGGGTCTGCTCGGGAATCCCTGGTTTAGACAATTTGGACCACCCTACAGGATGGAGAAGCTCCTAACTAAACTCATGGTTAGCTTAACATTGTAAATAATGAATACCCCGTTTTAGAGCCCCTGAGCCCTCCTAAAGCAGGAGATGCTCTGCCAGAAACGAGGTTAGATATCTCAATCTTAATGGGACCTGCCCTAGGAAAACCCAGGTCCCGGGGGTCTGGACCATAGATGCACAGCATGGCCGATCTGGGGGGTCAGTCGGTCTGGGCGGTCAAAAATGGAGCTTTTTTGGGCCAAAATGAGCTCAAAAACGTGCATAAACGCTAAAATAGCGTTAAAAATACGTTATTACACAGTTTCTGGTCAATTTGAAGTACTTTTGAAGAAAAAATTCAATTTTCATCCGTTTTTGGCCTTCATTTTGCTTCATTTTCCCGACAAAATTTTCAATTTTCCCATTCTGGGGGTCAGGAGCATACGTGGGCAGCAAGAAAATTCTGGCGGGGGTGCAAGATTTTTTTGAAGGTCAAAAAATGGCCTTAAAAATGGTGGTATGCATAGGTGGGCAGCACCGAAATTCTGGGGGGGGGTGAAAAAATTTCTGGGGGTAGGGGTGAAAAAATTTTTAAAGGTCAAAAATGGCCCTAAAAATGGTGGTTAGGCGAAAAAAACACCATTTTTCGACGTTTCTCATCAAGCTCTATCCAATGGCATCAAAAAATTGCTAAAAAAGCAAAAAAAATTTTCTGGGGGGGGGGTATTTTGATTTCTGGGGGGGTATTTCAACTTCTGGGGGGTGCATACCCCCCCGCGCATGTGTGGTGGTATGGCGATAAAAACACCATTTTTCGACGTTTCTCATCAAGCACTATCCATTGACATCGAAAAATTGCGAAAAAAACGAAAAAAATTTTCAAAAATTGAATTCTGGGGGGTGCATACCCCCCAAACTCCCCCCCTACGCCCAGGTGTGGTCAGGAGTCAGGACCCCCCACGTGCATGTTCTGATCTGGACCACACCCAGGGTAAAGAAACCCCCGACGGAACTTCTGGTATAGTGAATAATGGGGTATATCATTATATGTACCTCGTTTTCAGGCTGCTGAATCCTGCGGCAGACATTTCGCTGGAAACTTGCTTGGGTATTTTAACCTTGATAGGGGCTGCTTGGGAAACCCTGGTCCCGGCACTTTGGACCACCCCAAGGCAGAGAAACCCCCGACAAAACCAGTGTTAGCTTCATTTTGTTAAACCCATTTCGGACCCCGATCCCAGCTTAGTGGGTTCTATTTTGCCAAAAATAGGGGTTAGGGATGTTCTCGACATCTTTCCTTTTCCGCTTTTTACCGATTGTTTCCGTTTCAACCTCCGTTTCCGGATTTCACTTTTTCCCGTTGTTTTTAACTTCTAGAGCACTTTAGGTCTATTGTGTACATATATCCTCATGCTCAGTGGCAGATTGACGGTAGGGCAGTTGGTCCTGTAAGGGCATTAGCCTAAGATCGTTGGAAAAAATTGCGTTTTTTACCAAAAAGTGTCTAAAAATGGAGCAGGATTGCACATTTCACAAGTCTGCGGCGAGTTATCTGAGGCGAGTTGTCTATCTGCGCCGAGTTATCTCGAGGCAAGTTGTCTGCATCGAGTTATATGAAGGCGAGTTGTTTGGAAGCCAGTTGCCTGCGTCGAGTTATCTTGAGGCGAGTTGTCCTACGGCGAGTTGTCTGCGTCGAGTTGTCTTTGAGTCAAGTTGTCTTGAGTCGAGTTATTCTTGCGTCGAGTAGTCTTCGAGTCGAGAAGTCTGAGTCCAGTTGTCTCGAGGCGGGTTGGATCTGTCGAGTTGTCTGGTCACCGTCAAGTACACCATCTTGTTAATAGCTGCCCCATAGCAAGGCGTGCCATGCTAGAAGAATGCATATTATGTCCTTTTTTTGATTAGTGATTGCTTCTCTTTCAGGCATAAGCTGATCGTGTTATTTATTTTTACGTCGGAGGTGCAACTTTCGTCTGCAGGCCGCAAAATATAACGATTTTCTGCGTTTTTTAGTGGAAGTCGTATTTTTACTGAATCCTTACAGCATTCACAGGCATACATAGTTAAATTTCTAATAGTCCGTTCCTTTTGTAGCAAGAGTGCTACTACACGGCTAGAAATGCCTACTTTGAAGTTTAACCCGTGACGTTGATGTTTCATTGTTTCTCAATATTATTCAATACTTTGCGCAGTTGTGAGCAAGAGCCCAAGTAGTCGATTAAGTACTACACACGTGAATCAGAGCGGAAGATCCGGGAAACCGGTGCGGGTAAAATTTTGTTCATGTAACGGTGCGAGGTGGCGCCCCCGTTACATATTGGAGGTCCCGCTTTCTCCTAGAGGGGGAGGAGTGTAGCAGGAGTGCTACTATACGGCTAGAAATGCCTACTTTGAAGTTTAACCCGTGACGTTGATGTTTCATTGTTTCTCAACATTATTCAATACTTTGCGCAGTTGTGAGCAAGAGCCCGAGTAGTCGCAGGGACGTAACCAGGATGTTATTTTGGGGGTGTCTGAACAGTTTTGGGGGGGTCTCAAATGGTAAAAAAACGACGTTCAACTTGAAGATGGCTTATTTCCCTTTACTCCCCCCTTTGAATTTTTTTGTAACGATTCCATTTTGGGGGGGGTCAAAAGACCCCACTGACCCCCCTCTGGTTACGTCCATGAGTCGGTTAGTACTACACACGCGATACAGAGCGGAAGATCCGGGAAACCGGTGCGGGTAAAATTTTGCTCACGTAACAGTGGGAGGCGGCGCCCCTGTTACACTTTTATGTCCTTAACGATGCGTAATTCCAAGTAAATTCGTCCTTTTTATTCCACTGGAGCATTTTTTCGCTAGTACTATACTTTTAATCAGCATTATTTGATTAAGTAACGCAGTAAACACATACGGTAACGTGACACAACAATGACAGTAGTTCAAGAATGCGGGAAACAATATTAGTCGTAACATCCGCATTGTTTTTTAACAAGACAACCTTAACTTTTAAAACCAATCAAATGTTTAGGATAAATTTTACTCAACTACTGAGTGTAAAGATCACTTATATTCAGATTTTTAATTCGATAGCGCTTGAAACGTGATACATTTCCTTGAATAGGTTTTTGGGGGACTCCGATAAAAAAGAACTTAGCAGCCGTAAACAAGTCAGGAACTCGACATAAATGTGTTTTTTCGACGCCAGATTTTTCCATTCTTTACATTGCTCCTTCGAGAAAATGTCTTTAAAGAATAAAAGAAAGCGTTTTGAGCTAACCCAATTGTATTTATTTCAAAAACCCAGAGTAAACAGAATGCAAAACTGAGCTAGAAAAGTTGAGTGACCGACCAAAATTTAAAAAAAACTATGTTATAACGTTACAGTAAACTTTACATGCTCTTTACACAAGGGGTAAAAGTGTAAAAAAATGAAGACCCACATCGAATTTTTTATTATCTATCTTTTTAAAAACCGCACATAGCTGTAGGGGTAGTCAGTTTTTAAGGGGTGTAAGTAAGGTACGTGCTAAGGTGCTACCCATGATCTTGTCATCAAAATGCGACTGAATTGACCATTTACCACTGGTCAAAGTTTCCGTCTAAGCTCTTCACCAAACGATAAATGCTTTGAGAGGACACCTTCTTTTTCAGAGGCAGCAAAATATACTTCGATTTTTGTGTTGCTTAGAGAAAGTCAGATTTTTAGCATATAGTTTTCTAATTACCTCCGTTTTATTTTTAATCTGCAATCCAAGTATATGTATTTGTCCTTGTTTGTCTCATCGGAGCATTTTTCTTTGCTAGTGCCCTACTTTTAATAAGATACAATGATTTAAGTGATTTGATCAATAAATTCGAAGGGTCATTTGCTGAATGAAATATAAGAGTTGAACACGAGAAACAAGATTTTTCACGTCATTGACATTATTGAGAACGGTTTTTGAAAAAAAGTTATCTTTGCCAACGTTTTGAAATTGAAATTAATTTTTAGTTTAAAGTTTACAGGGCCATTCAGCCACAAAAAACATAGAGATTCGCAATCATGATTTTACAATGAATTGTCTGTAAAAAATTTAGCATATACAACCTACAACCTGCTACTAGACGATGTAAAGAAAATTGCGGTCGAATTCGCAATCCTGATGTACGGAGAAATCCCTTGTTTTGGAGATCACTCAAAAAACATAGCCTTCGGCAATGCTCTGTAGTTACTTAACTTCCAGCGTAAACTTTACACAAACGCTGAATGTAAAGAAAGTCTGAACGATTCGTGATCCTGATGTTCCGAATTTCATTTTTTTTTAAATAGACCCTTATCAAGAGCGTGAGTTAATTGAATTTTTAGTGTAAACTACTTCGCACCTGTATACAGTACAAAATATTTCTCTCAATAGAAATTGCGACGCTTAAGGCATGAAGCATTCCTAAAGTCGATGCTACCATGTCCCAAGTATCCCCCAGACCAGCTGAACCCTTACCCCCAGATCGACCATACTGTACATATATAGTCCCAACCACACATGGGCGTGGGGGTTTGGGGGGTATGCACCCCCAGAAGTTGAAATACCCCCCCCCAAGAAAAATTTTTTTTTGCTTTTTTAGCAATTTTTTGATGCCAGTGGATAGTGCTCGATGAGAAACGTCGAAAAATGGTGTTTTTTCGCCATACGACCACTTTTAAGACCATTTTTTGACCTTTAAAAATCTTTTCACCCCCTCCAGAAATTTTTTCACCCCCCCAGAATTTTGGTGCTGCCCACCTATGGTCCCAACCCAAGTAATAACGGAAGAAAATAAAGGGCAATAATGACGCAGAAACGTGTTTTTCAACCTAAATTAAATCTCTACACCTCCAGCACTTATTATTGCGTGAAAAGAAGCATATCTAGGTCGAATGTCCAACCTTTAAAACATTCTAGATTTTTACATCGGTTAGAAGAGCTTCCAAATTCATAACTGGAGAAGTTAGCAGACAATATAATCGCAAACAGTTTTTTACTCCAGTGTATCTACTTCACACCTAGAGGAATAACTAAGTATTGAGTGCACAGAAACGCGACCAAGTGCGATGTGTATCCCAACAAGTTTTTTTGTACAAGGTCACTTTGTACATGTACAAAGATGGTCCCGAAAGTCTTTGTTCATTTTGTGCTTGCAAATTTTTGTGTACTATAATATCCTTCAGTAGCAATTTCAGTATGGTAGAACAGGGTTTTTCGACCTTTGGTAGTGTATTTTAGCTAGTTTCTGGGTCTCTAAAGGCAAAAATCAGTAAGAATCGTCCTAAAACGGCGGGAAGCGCCGAAAAATTCGACATTTTTCCGTTTCAAATGCAATTTCTGCCCTTATAAAGATATATAGAACCCACAATTACTCATTTCGAAGCGAAGCGCCGAAAATTTTCGCGAATTTCAGGCCTTTTTTGCAATTTCTGTCTTCCCAAAAATCTTTGTACATGTACAAAGACGGTCCCGAAAAGTCTTTGTACATCGGGAAAATGCTTTGCCGAATACAAAAAACAGTAATTCCACCCACACACATTTTATTTTTAAAATAGTCCGCACACGACCCGATTCATAACTGATGTATCAGTCAAAAACGGACAAAATCAGGTTTATTAATCGTTCCAAGTTTACATCTCCAAATCTAACTCTGTATCGAGTTTACAGAAACGCCTTTGAGTGCAATGTACAACCGTTGAGACGTACTTCATTTTAAGATTACTTCGCACTCGCCGATGCATAACCGATGAAGTTGGACAATAAATTATGTTAAAAACGAGGTTTTTTCGTCCAGAACCAGAGTGTAAAGTTTAACCGCTAGAATTAACTCCCTAAGGGCTTTATGCCAATGCAATTAGTTTTAACGAGTAGCCCTTGAAACGTAGTATTTTCTATTAAAAAGTTTTTCTTCCGGCTCATAACTGTAGAGGTTGGCAGACATAAAAAAGTACGAAAATGCGGCCAAAATGTCTCCTCACCCCGAGATCTTTGCACTCTTTACATTCCCACTCAAGGACTATTGCAAACTTCGAAAAAACAAAGAAAACGTTTTTGAATAATTCCTTGCTCTCGACTTCCTGATAATTTTAATCAGCCATTTAGGCTGAGTCGTTGACAAGCTGTCCACGTAAGCTATCAAAAATAGCTGAATAGCATCGCTCGAACTTGGAATTAGGTGAAAAGAAAAAATAAAAAATAAAGACAGCGTAACTTTTTATTATCTATCGTTTAAAGAACCGCACCTCCTAGCTGTGTGCGGTTATGGCAGCAGGGGGTACACAGGTGTTAGGGGTACCCAAGTATAACATACGTAAGCGCTAATGCACTACCTATGTTTATTTTACATAAGACAGCTAGATAGCTAGCTCAAGAACTACACGCGCTAGAAGAAAAGCCTGAAAATTAGCTTGGAAATACATAAAATCCTTCCGGATGAGAAACTATTATAATTCAGTGTAATTTTTTAACTCTCAATCGAGCAGTATCCAGATAAAGCTAACGTCGATCAAAAAACATCAGTAAACATTAAACAATACCCGCAAACAAACATGATACAATATAGAAACAGCAAGAATAAATAGGTACATCCAAGAAAAAGTGAAAAACAGTGATGAGAGTTTTCAGTTTTTGTTAGTAGACGCGATTTTCGGCCTAAAAATGAATGCTCCTAAAATTTTTTCTAACAAAAAATATGCCGAAATTTATTTTAAAGAAAATTATCAGCATTTTTGTTGCGATATTGAATCTAAGCAATTTAGTGCACCAGATTCGGATGACTTTTTGGGAGAGGAAGGAATAATAGGCGATCTATTTCGGATCAATAAAGCGGCTGAAACGCATAGTAAAGTTTTGCCAAAACAATCGGGAAGTTTAAGAAATTTTTGAAACAAATACTACTTTCTTTAAATTTTGGGCATTTCTGAAATTTTACCGAAAGATTTCAAAACCTCAATTTCGAAAATTAAAATTTCGAAATAAATAATTATCCGAATGAAAAATTTTTAATTACAATGATAATCTTTTAATTATTTGAATAAATTTCCGAATCTCGCTCTTTAGAAAATCTCAACTCCACCCTTTTCGCCAGAAAACATATACACACTGTATACACCATCACTTGTGATGCACGGAATACGTAAAAAAATCAATAATAGGAAAGACAATCGAAAAAACCGGCAAATTGGGATGTTGCTGAGGCGATTTGATATCAAACGCTATCACTGTACTCGTCATCTGATAAATTGGTTATAATTCGATCACTTTCGTTGACTGGAGACCTGGGCGATGATATTTCCGTTGTAAATGTTAAATAAGTGTCCAAGGTCCTTTCGGTGCAACTGGCTACAAATCTAATAAATGGCCTAAAAACAAACGAACGCATTGAGATAATATATACAGGACATACACATGATATTTGGAGGAAAGGATTTCATTGACCCCCTCTCCCCACACCCGGAAAAGTTTCTCCCCCAGAATTTTTGATTTTTTTGGAAATTCAAGTTTTAAAAAATTCGCCTAAAAGGTGCTCTTGTAAGCGTTTTTAGCCATCTATTTGCCCAAAAGTTTCAATCTTTGCCATACCAGTAGCGGATCTAGGGATTTTCCTAAAGGGGCGGTACCCCAACGTTTCCAAAAACAGACCCAAAAAATTGCTCTTCCGGAGCAAACTAGCGTTTTTTCGGCGTTTTGCATTGTCTACATTTGTTTAAAATCACTATTGACGCAAAATTTTTTGAACATTTTAAAATTTTTCACAGATTTGAGCAAAAAAATCAATAAATTTCTTTGACTTTAACGAAAACCCGGCTGAAAAATTTGTGAAATTTGAGCTGAAGGACCTTTAGAAGCTTGATTTACAGCTAGATTTCCTGTATTTGTATCATTTGGCGCAGGTCGTCGAAAATTTTTTAAGTTATGCTCGAAAATAGAAGAAATCTATGCTGAAATAGCTGTTTCTGCTCCTGAAATTGTTCTGAGAGCTATCACATTAGCGAAAAATGGCTTCCAGACGCTGTTTTGTTATATTCAGCAGGAGTTTTTCCCGATGTACAAAGACCGGCGCTTCGCGCCGAAATGATTAATTGTGTTGTGTGTGTGTGTACTATATATCTTTAAAATGGCAGAATTTGCATTTAGAATGGAGAAACGTCAAATTTTTCAGCGCTTCGCACAGTTTGGAGACAATTTTCAGTAATTTTTGGAGTCAGGAACCCACTAATTAGCTAAAATACAATACCAAACATCGAAAACCCTGTTTTATCACACTAAAATCGCTACTGTATTATAGTACACAAAAATTTGCATGTAAAAAATGTACAAAGACTTTCGGGGACCATCTTTGTACAAGTGCAAACGAACCTTGTACAAAAAAACACTGCTTCCAGATCGTAAAGAAGGTGAATAAATGTCATTAAAAGGTATTGTCCGGCGCGAAACGCTGAAAAATTCTGAGAAATTACCATCTCTGACGGCCTAAAATCATTGCGAATCTCATATCCATTCTTTATCCCACCAAATATTTTTGGCCAATAAGGGTAGGAAAAGCGGTCGCCTTCCGTCCCCTTAGAGTCGCCCCAGCGCCGAACACTCATTTTTTAAATATTTCGTTCAATTTGATGGAATTTGTTGATTTATTTCGTAATTTTTTATCCTCTAAAAGGAGAGAGCATCCTCATACACGCCGAAAACGATGTTTTTGACGCATATCCACCACACGTGGGCGCGAGGGTGAGAGAGGGGATTATAGGTATGCACCCCTAGAAGGCCGAGACCCCCCTCCAAAAATCAAAATACCCCTCCCAAATTCAATGTTTGAGAAGTTTTCGTTTTTTTCGCAATTTTTGATGTCGATGGATAGTGCTCGATGAGAAAGGTTGAAGAATGGTATTTTTTCATAACACCATTCTTAAGACCATTTTTTACCTCTAAAGAAAACACACACACCAGAATTTTGGTGCTGCCCACTTGTGGTATCAACCAATATTGGGCCCACGAAGGCATGTCAAAATTTCACCTCTCCAATGATTACCATACATTGCATATATGATGCAAGATGTTTCATTAGAAAAAGGGTAGGTACTGCATCGCGTACGGAATATTGTAGTTTAAACTTAAAAGTAGCAGATAAAACTTTAAAAGAATGTAGTTCAATGTTGGTTTGCAGTGAAATCTAACAAGAGGAAAATTTTTTTGTCCCAAATTGGGGACTTTTCTTCCAAAGCTACATACATAGTATGTTTTGACGCGAAAAATTTTTTAACGATTTTCGCCAAATCGATTACACATGAGCATGGGGGTTCGGAGGTTTGTACCCCCAAATCCGGTAGACCCCCAAAAATCGATAGAAACCCAGAATTCATTTTTGGCATGATTTTTGGGATTTCCGCCAGTTTTACACCAGTCAGACCCCAGAATTTAATCGTTGCCCATGTAAATAGTAACACATATGCTGACAACTCGTCTTAGAATTTTAATAAATTTGTCAAATACGTACAGTTGTCGCCATGAAAGATGACGCGCTATCACCCTCAGAATTATAATAGATGGTGCGTCGCGAGCGCCACGCTCCGTCCATCATGCGCTATTACCTCATTTTTTTATTATACGCCATTAATCTGTATCATCCCGTTAATCTGGCGATGCGGACGGCGCAATTTAGCTATTATTAGTGCCAACAAAGAATGAAGCGCGCACGTGAATGTCGTTCTATATTTAGGCGAGCCATGATTAAAATCAATATTTTTGCAAGCTGGCGACGGACGATGAAGAATTTTGCAGAAAGGTAAGCAATACAGAGCGATGTACGCAGCACTGATTGAGGAGTTTTTAAACATTCCGAATTGATTTATAAAAAAACCTCTAAAAATGCTATTTACCTTTTTTAGATGACTTAATATATGAATAATAATTAATAGACAGTGCTCGGCTTGCAAAAATATTGATTTTAATGTTGGCTCGCCTGAATATAGAACGACATTCACGTGCGCGCTTCCAGCATTCACGTGCGCGCTTCCTTCTTGTTGGCGCTATTAATAGCTTAATTGCGTCGTCCGCATCGCCAGATTAACGGGATGATACAGATTAATGGCGTATAATAATAAAAAGAGATAATAGCGCCTGATGGACGAAACGTGGCGCTCGCGACGCACCATCTATTATAATTCTGAGGGTGATAGCGCGTCATCTTTCATAGCGACCACTGTAAGTGCAAATTAAGAATCTTAGGTAGCGCGTTAGCGCGTACCTATAATATACTTGGGTACCCCCAGCACCTGTGCACCCCCTACAGCTATAACGGGACACTTCTGGAAGGTGCGGTTTTTTTTAAAAGAAAGATAATAAAAAAATTAGCTGCCCGTGTTTTTTTTGTTTTTCTTGAAACTCAAAATTGACTGTGTAAAGAAGGTGTAAAGTTTTTGTGTAACGTTATAACATAGGACAAATTTTGGGACCTTTTTACTGCGGCATGTGGACAACTGAGTATTGATGACTCGAAGGATTGAAAAGGATAGGATAATAGAGGGATGAATTCTACAGATGGCACTTTTTTTGTTTTTTGAAATTCGCATTAGTTATCGAACGGCAGTGTAAAGAGTGCGAAAATCTGGGGGTGAAAAAGCACTTTTTGGTCGAGTTTTCAACCTTCCTATGTCCGATACTAACTCCGGTTATGAGGTTTTCAAAAATGTTTTCTGACAGAAATGTAGAGCGGATCAAGGGCTACATTCTGCATATAAGCAAAGTCTTCTATGCTCTATGGTGAGTTAGACCCTGGGGTTTAAAGTTTACACTCTAGTGGATGGTGTAAAAAAACGGATTTTAACTAAGATTTCTCTACCAAATTTTTCCGCTTATGAGTCAGTGTAAATCGAAGACAGCATTAATAAAGTGCCTCACAGGGGCTCAACATCGCAGCAAAGCGCATTTAAAAAAACGCAATATTGAGTTATTTTTGGGGGTGTAAAGTTCGAAATCAGAGGTAAAAAATGGGCGAAAAAAACACGTTTTTTCCGAAGTTTGATTGATAAATCATACCAAATAATTTTTGCAACAGAATTTTGGCGCACAGGAATGTACTACGATTTAAAAGCTACAAATTGTACCAAACCGAATTTCTTTAAACTCAATGGGGAGTTCGGTACGGAATTTTAAAGTTTACAGTGTTCTAAATGATGGAAAATACGTTTTTGTTGCGTTTTTTGTTCGCCACTTTCTCCGTCCAGAAGTCGGGATAAGTCTAATAGAATAAAAATAAAGTGCTTTATATCGGGTGCATGTCAAAGCAAATTGTCTATACATCAATATTTAGCGAGTGTAAAGTCAAAAATTTGGAGTTTAAAATGCGTTTCTGTCTTGTTTTTTTCTGCCTGCTTCTCCGCTTACGAGTCAGGGACATGCTTATCAAGTCTAGAAATGGACCAGGAACTAAATTTGATATGCCAGTCTGGCGCATATGTTTACACTCTACGGTGTTGTAAAGTAGTTCACACCAATTGTTAGTTTGCCCATAGAACATTATGTAGACTTAATTTTTTTCATAAATATTAATCGTAATATCGGAACAATATCAAAATTACGAATCGGACTAAAATCTTCTTTACACTAGGTGTTTACATGAAGTTTACACTACATATGTATTTATCTTCGTTTTTGAGCATTCCAGAAACCTAATTTTTTCCTGGAGTCTAGAAGTTTTCAAAGGATCAAATGTGAGACGTCACGTAGGCGCGTTTGTTTACATCCAACAGTTATGTAAAGTAGTTTACACTCATTGTTTATATGTCCTCAGACCATTGTAGAGACATAATTTTTTCATGAATGTTGATCATAATATCCGAGTAATTTTTTACACTGCATGTTAGCCTTTGTTCTAGAGCATTGCAAAAACCGAAATGTTTTCCTGAGATATAAAAATTTACAGGGAATGAAATATATACGTCAGTTGGGCGCGCTTGCTTACACTCAGCAGTATTGCAAAATGGTTTAAACCTAATGTTTATTGTCTTTAAAACATTATGGAGACTCATTTTTAAATAAATGTTGAAAGAAATATCGGAGCAATATCAAAATTACGAATCCGACTAAAATATTCTTTACGCTATGTGTTTGTGTAAAGTTTACATTACGTGTTAACCTTAATTCGATAGACTTGCAGAGACTTTGTAACTGAAGTCAAGAAATTTTCAAGGATTCATATGTGAGACATCAATTAAGTGAGTTTGTTTACCCTCAAAAGTAATCTAAAGTGATTTAAAAATTATGTTCAAGTGTCCTTAGATCATTGAAGAGATGTAATTTTGTCTTAAATGGGTTGCATTAAAGTTAAATCCTTCTTAGCCGTGTTTATAATATGTTTCACAAAATCTTGTACATGGAGGGCTATCGTTTAATTGATGTAAATTGCCTGCAAAAGTGCTTTAAAATGAACCAGCAACCACACTAATGTGCACAGAAGTCGACAAAGATATGCAGCTTTATTGTAATCATGTACATTAATAAGCCGTAAACTGTTAGTATTCTCTACACCTAGTAGTTGTGTAAAGTTTGCACTATTCATTTGTTGTTAATATGTAGTCTATACTACAAATTTATTTTACTGCCAAATCAAAGCGTTAGTGTTCCTTACATTTGATATTTGCGTGAAATTTTTGAATTTTTGCCAAAAAACTTTGCCTTCTAATTTACCAACATCCCGCCTTTTCCATTTTCTTAAAGTTTAAAATCTTTTATAATTCTCTTAATAATTTAATGGTAGGTTTAAACTTTAAGTTTCTCTTGGTTTACAACTCTCGCTTAGCAAGCTCATTTTTCAAAACTTTTTCATAGTGATCAGATTAGTCGCGTTTAGTTTGGAATTGGTGGACGGTCGTTATTTTATTACTCGGCTTAAATAATCCAAGTGACTATCTTTTGATTATTTTCTTTATCGCAAATTCAAACACCCAATTATCAATTTGAAAATTGATCCAATTTTCAATTTGAAAATTGAAAATTGGGTGTTTTCAATTTCAAAAGTCACAACACATTGTGCTTGTGTATTGATTGAGTGAGGATTTGCAATGTGAATTCGTTGGTTAAATATTTGTGCTTGATTATAAGTGAACTGCACATTAAGAAGAAATAACTTAATGCAATTTTAATTTGAAAATGGATGGTGTCAATAAGGTTGTCTTGTTTAAAAAGGATAATGCTGATGTTAAGAACAATATTGTTTTCCGCGTTCTTGGACTGTTGTCATTATTGTGGCATGTTACTGATTGTGTTTACTGACTGATGTACTGAAATCACGCTAATTAAAAGTAGTGTACTAGCAAAGAAAAATGCTCCGATGGAACAAAAAAGATGAATATACTTGGAATTGTGGATTATCATGGATGTAAAAGGAGGGGACTAGGAAAAATCTACCTAAAGTCGGAAAATCTGCTAAAAATCACACTTTCTCTAAGCAACGCAAAAAATCGATGTATATTCTGCGGCCTCTAAAAAAGTGTCTTTTTTAAATAATGTTCGAAGTTTCAGATAAGAGTGTATAAACGAAATCTATCAAGGTTACTTTTTTAAATTGCTGGCACCTGATTGATAGAAAACTAAGAGGTATTGTATTTAAAGTTGTTTTATTTTATGAGCATCAGAGCAAGCAAAGCAGGAGCCGATTGATTAGTGCACACAATCGTTTCGGGCATGCTAGTGTATCTACATTAAGTCTGTTTCAAGTCAACTTACGCGTTTCCTACTGTTTTGAACCAACCATTTCTTCAATTGTCTTCGATGTTTGCTATTTCATTCAATTGGCTTGGAAGACTGTTAGTTTACTTAATATCATTTCCCACAGCTACTGCATAGCTAACGTGCTGCTATTTCAATCATTGTTATGGTTGAATATTTATTTTAATCTGTTGGCCGCAGAATATACATCGATTTTTTGCGTTGCTTAGAGAAAGTGTGATTTTTAGCAGATTTTCCGACTTTAGGTAGATTTTTCCTAGTCCTCTCCTTTTACATCCATAATAATCCACAATTCCAAGTATATTCATCTTTTTTGTTCCATCGGAGCATTTTTCTTTGCTATATAACATACTTAAGAAGCGAATTCAGTGGAATTCATCATGGCATAGAATAATTTTTTTACTGAAGCTGACTGTCGAAGCTGATCGACGATTTCCAGTTTCTGTAACTTTACAGAAAAAATTTTAATTATGTTAAATAAAATTTTTCAACTTTGTTGATAAAAATTTCCCCCAAAACGCAAAAAAACTTTAAAATTCTACTGTTCAAATAAATTATTAGCGAACATTACACTTTTGACGCAAATCAATGTAAGTTTTCGACGTCAATACTCAAAGTATGTAGTTTTACAATAAAAGTCATGGATTTATGAGAAAATTCCTTTGAGTTGTAAAGTTTTAAGAAACAAACAAACGATGGACTATACATACCACCGTTTTTTGTACGAGACAAAGATTTTGAGGCTCGTACAAAGATTTTTGGAGCGATCTTCGTACAACTTTGTACACAAAGTATAGGCACTATTCAGCCGATTTTTCATTGTACAAAAAAATCGCTAAGTTTCCGTACAAAAAAACGGTGGACTATACCCTCGTGAAGTTTCAACTGATAAGTTTAAGTTGGCACTAAAACACCTCACACAGTGTAGTACCGTTTTTTACTGAAAATAAACAGAAAGATAACGCACACTAACATTGAGGTGAGAAGCACCTTATGCATGTAACAGGAGGGTTGGGGCCCCTACTCACATTGGACGTCCATATTATTCCCCAAAGTCAGCAAATTTTTGATCCCTCCGAATTTGGAAAAAAATTTGCGTTTTTCGTAGAATTTTCAAATTTTTTCGGTCGTTTTAGCCAAGAATTGGAGGTTATTTACCCCCGCCCCTTCCCCGCTAAGAATAGTTATATACATGTATAAGAAGTACCCACCAAACTCGAACCTTGAAAAACCCGGATTCAGGGAAGAATTTAGCATTGTTAAGCCGATTTTATTTTCGGTACAAAGAAAGCAAAAAATGCCTGCTTAAAAATTACAAAATCGGAAGTTTTTGCCGAAAATCCGGAAAAGGGCCGAGAAAAGCTTAGTTTTTTTCGGCTCAATGCGGAGCTGACCCACCCATACTTGTGACTGGGGTATGGCGGATCCCCCACCACAAATCGGCTGTCCCCCATCCCCCGAAGCCAGGAAATTTTTGCCCCTCCTCCGATTTAAGAGAAAAATTGAATTTTTTGACCGCTCTTAGGGGGGTAGCTAAAATTGGTCCATGGTATGTACACGTCAAAAATATCGTTTTTCAGCGTTTTCGACGATGCCCTATGTTTCTGGAGCATAAAAACATAGAACAATTGTGAAAAAATCTAAAAACTCAGAACTAATAGGACAAAATATACTTGAAAAATGAGTATAATGACGCGAAGCGCTGAAAATTTGGCACTTTTGAGAAAATAGATGGCTAAAAACGCTTAAAAAACCATCTTTTCTACAAATTTTAAAAAAATGTTTGGGAACTTTTCAAAAATCGCCAATTCTGAGGGAAGGGAGCTGAAATTTTTTCAAAGTTATGGGTGAAATACCCCAACCGCCCAAGATATTGTATAGTCGGGGACCCTCTCCCAAAAATTTGAGCCGTTACATGTAGGGGGATCTCCAAAGTCTCTATTACATAATAAATGCACAAACGTGCAACGTAATATGCTGACCTCAGATCGCCATCATTGGCCATTTTGAGCGTTTCGTAATAAGCAGCTCTTTCTTCCAGTTTAATAATGACCGGCGGAAATCCCGCTTTCATTAGAAATAAATTCATCAAAATCCTGGCCGTTCGGCCATTGCCATCGATAAACGGATGAATGATAACGAATTTATAATGCACAAGGGCTGCTAATTCGACCGGATGAATTCGCTGGATATTTTCTGGACTAAGCCATTCAATAAAGTCTCCCATTTCTTGTTCAATCTTCGATTAAAAAATAAATAAGCGAGCAAAACTATTACAAAATAAAAATGTTAGAATAAAAAATAATCATTTATAATACGAAAAATTAAGAAATAAACGAAAAATACTAATTTACAAGAATAAACAAAAATATAAGAGAATATTGGTCAAAGATTATTTCATTATTACGTAGCTAAATTAATTGACTTGGGCCAACGAATCCTGGACTAATATACGAGTGAACAATAAATGCATATGTACCGCAATTAACAGGCCGACTTTTACGCGTATAAAAATGCGAAAGCTGTACAAAACAGAATAACTGATACAAATTTCGGGCGCACTTAATTCAATTAGGCTTTTGGACCTTATTTTATATTATTGTTGATGTTTTTAGTCAAAATCTTGGGAGAAATTCATAGGCGTCGGTTGCCTAAAATAAATTTCCTCATGTTTGGCCAACAATTGCATTATTAACATTATGGAAATGAGGCGTGCAACGAATAAAGAGCTAATCAAATTCGGGATCAGTAAATTTGAAATTCAGGCATTTTTTGTAAGTAAAAAAACAAAAATGATTAAAATAGACTCGCTGCATTACATTTACAAAGTGCTTTGAAGAGGTAAAATTACAATTTAAACTATATTGAGGCCCATTCTGACTTATTCCGCTTCTTTTGACGGTCAAAATAAAGAAATAGATTCATAGACAAATTTTGACTATTTACGTTAATTTTAAGCCTAATTCTAGACATTTTATGGATGAATAAACACTAAACAGGACAGAAACGCACAGGCGCGTAGCTGGCCGACCTATTTTGGGGGGACCAATACCAATTTTGATGAGACTTAGCCCAAAAACGCCAAAAATAGCACAAAATAACGTTTAAAAAGTCCTATTTTCCGATTTTTCTGAATTTGGGGGTCCGAATCCCCATTCCTCCAGAAATATGTACGTGCCTTGATACACACTGTCGGAAAAATTTTGATTGGTAAGTATATCTACTACTGTCATATCCAAATAATCAGCGGCAAATGTTCGATTGAGTCAAAATCGATCGAAGCGATTCTTAGGCAAAGGCGCACAGCATGGTCGATCTGGGGGGTAAGCGGGAAAAAATTTAGCGTTTTTGGGCTAAAATTACATATAAAAATTGGTATAAGCGCTAAAGCAGCATCAACACGAAGTTATTACACACTTTCTAGTCAATTTAAAGCACTTTTAGAGAAATTTTCCAATTTTCATCTATTTGGAGCCTTGATTTTGCCTCATTTTCTCCTGAAAATTTCCCATTATTCCATATTAGGGTTTATACCATCCCAAACTCCCACGTGCATGTCTGGTCTTGGGCCCTAAAGTAGGGATAATACCTCACCCCTTAAGGAATGTATGCGTTCAAATGACTAGGGAAAATTTTGAATGGGTAAAATCATGTAAAACAAGAACGCATGTGTATATGTACATGTGTATAAGGCTGACGATTTTGGAAGAGATAAGGTAGTCCCCACACATGGGCGTGGCGAAGGGGGTTCGTACCCTCCAGAAGTTGAAACCCCCACATCACTGTAGACCCCCAGAATTCTAATTTTAGCAATATTTTTGGCAATTTTTCCTATCCAGACCCCCCAGAATTTCCTTGCTGCCAATTTTTGGTGACCCCCTTTTTCAGGGATTATGGAATGCCAATTTTCCATCAAAAATGTAAAAATGCTTTAAAAGCATAAAAACGTTAGTTTTTGATCTTATTCAATTTTTCAGAGTGAACTGCGTCGTTTTCAAAAGTGGAAAAGAAGAAGCTTGTACTTTATTGGAGACAAATGAAGAAACCACGTTTTTACTTTTTTGAACAAATACAAATTTCATGCGTAAAAATCGAAGCAGTAGTCTAAGGTCTATTTGAAAAAACTACAAGAACAAACTAAAAGGCAAAAAAATTAAAATAATTCCGAAAAAATCAGGAAAGGGAGGGGGTGAAAAAAAAATCAAATTTTGAGGGATGGTGAAGGCAGACTATTTGCAGGCACGTAGCTGGCCGTCATATTTTGGGGGAGCCAACACCAATTTTTGGGGGGACTGAGCCCAAAAAGGCCAAAAATAGCACAAAATAACGTTTAAAAACTCATATTTTCCCGATTTTTCTGAATTTTTTTGGGGGGGGGGTGGTCCGATCCCCCATTCCCCCAGAGATACGTGCCTGACTATTTGGAAAGGGATTCCCCAAATATCTGTTAAGCATGCATAATAAACAAACTTTATCAGGCAAAGGAGGTGTAAAGCCGCCGACGAAGACCTGCGTGCGCCTAAATTGACCAGCTTCCATCGGATCAACGTAACCAAACACTCGCTTATGAATTTGAAGCACATCCTTGAAATTTATTGCAAAAAATTTCTTAAAATTTTTGAATTAAATTTATTAAGCATAGATTTTTCCCGATGTACAAAGACTTTTCGGGGTCCACGTTTGTACATGTACTAAGATTTTTGGAAGACAAAAATTGCAAAGAAAGGATCTAAAATTTGCAAACAATTGCTCGGCGCCTCGCGCCGAAATGAGTAATTGTGTGTTCTTATATTTATAATGGCAGAAATTGCATTTCGGAAGGAAAAATGTCGAATTTTTGGCGCTTCGCGCCGTTTTGAGACGATTCTTAGTGATTTTTGCTCTCAGAGACCCAGAAATTAGCTAAAATACACTAAGGTCGAACACAGCTGTTTTTACCACACTAAAATCGCTACTGTACCATATTATAGTACCGAAAGATTTGTGTGTACAAAATGTACAAAGACTGTTCGGGACCATCTTTGTACATGCACAAACAACGATAAAAATCGAGGAGGGGTGGGAAGAGATGCATAATTTTCGTGCTTATCACCGCATTATACCGCAAGATAATGGAAGATCTAGAAAACATCCGAAAATTAACGAGGCATCCAATCTGGGAAATTATGCTACGTTACGCAGGCGCAAGGAGACATGCACAGCATAGGAATTCTAGAGGGGGGGCTAAAATTTCAAAGTGCATTTTTTTGGCTAAAAAATGATGGGTAATTGGGAGGGTTTGAGGATTTTCATCCCCCATCCCCCAGAAAAATTTTCACCCCTACCAGAAATTCCCCTCAGAATTCGCTATTTTTCGAAAGTTTAACGGCGCTTCGCGCTATGCACTAATGTTTTGACTATATTTTGTTCGATTTCATTCTACTTTTTTCAGGTAATTTTTTATGTCTTATATGCTCTAGAAAGATACAGCATTGTCAGAAACGCCAAAAAACGACGTTTTTGACACGTACGTATATACCCATCATTTTTGGGCCCGGAAAAGTACATTAAAATTCTCCTCCCCCAGAAATCCCATGCTCTGCATATATGGCGGGTATGCGTCAAAAACATCGTTTTCCGGCGTTTCTGACGATGCTCTATCTTTCTAGAGCACAAAAACAGGAACGTAGCTCTGGGGAGATAGGGGAACTAGTCCCCCAATGACCGCGTAGATTTGAGCACACTTTTTCAGCCAATAAACCCAAAATACAACATAAGTATTTGTTCAATATAATTGAAATCAAGTTGAATTTTTTAAAACTTTTTTCTGCTTTGATGCTTGAATTTCGCTGAGAAAAGCTGTAAAACACCATTATTTATGCCTATCTAAAAGTTGTTGTTTAGATATCCAACTTCAAAATTTAAGTCCTCCTCCAATTCAGTAGGCCAGCTGAGCTACTGTCCAAAAACAAAAAAAATCGAACAAATCAAAAAAAGTCGAACAAGTTGGACAAAATATAGTAAAAAGATGAGTATTTGGCGCCAAGCGCCGAAAATTTACACTTTTCAGCAAAAGATAGCTAAAAACACTTAAAAAGCACCTTTCCGAGGAATTTTTAAAATTTTTTTGGAAACTTTCGAAAAATCACGAATTTTTGGGGGTGAAAGAATTTCTGGAGGGGGTGAAAATTTTTCTGCTGGGGGAGGGACCCGAAGATCATGTACTAGCGCTAGAGCAAACAAATAAATTTCTGATGCTAAACCATTGAAGATGTCAAAAAATTCATTGATGCACACATGTTCTTTAGTAATTCGGAGGCTTCTGACGAAAAAGTGCAAAGCACGGTCAATCTAGCGGCATAATGCGTGAAATAACAACCTATAAATCATTCGATCTACAGTAGCCTACATCCATAAATGTAACGGTTCGAAATTGGGGGGGGGTCCTGGCCATTTAGTGGGAGGGGGGGTAAATGACCTCCAATTTTTGGCCAAAAACGGCCGAAAAAATCAATTTTTTCCAATAATCGGGGGGAGGGTCAAAACTTTTCCAGCTCTGAGGTGGATGGGGGACGTCCGACTTTGGGTGAGGGATCCTTTCATTCCCCCTGTCACATGTATGCCTACATCTTAAAACAGCAAAAGAGCAACCTATGTACATAAAGCTCACCGTATTAAGTTAGTAAATTTTTTACATTACAGCAAGAAACTTTGTAGGAATTTCCTAACATCTTTACGTTCTGAAAACATCATCCTAGAAAAAGTCGAAAAAATATAAAAGACTGGTCATAAGATTCATAATTAAAAAATAATTAATCAATTAATGATTCATTAGTTTAATTTATAATAATAAATTATCCGTCATTCATAATTCAAATTCATTATTCGTCATAATTCGTCATGAACGTTTATAAAATTAATAGCGTAATTAAATTATTTTTGCAACGATTTTTTAGAAACAACCTAAAAACAGTTGACTGGAGCTAATACCATGATTTTCTGGAGCGAAAATAGTAATTTGAAGGATTTTAGCGCCGAATAACATATATGTACTTGTGATGTATGTAATTAATTAATTAATTATGTAATCAATTATTAAATACGTAATAAATTAGCGGTTTAAACAATCCACAAATAATCTTTGTATGTATGTTTACACATACAAACCGAAAAATTATGCATTTATCTCGTCTGTTTTTTTACAAGATTCAAAGCACAGAACAATAACCTCGTGACAACTTGGCACTTTTTTCTATAGCTTGAATACAACGTTACATAACTCCTTTGTTTATTTTCCAAAATCGTTTTTTGAAGTGCATAAAAATTGTTGAGCAACAAGACGCGCAACGGCTCTAAAACATACAATTTTTGGTTAAAAATAGCAAAAAGCACCTAAAAAAGACCAAAAAACGAAAGATGTCGCCAAAATTAAAGGGTCAAAATTTCCAGTTTCGGGAGAGTGGGGGATAACCGACTTTGGGTGTGGGATCCCCAAATTTTCATCTACTACAAGTGTGTAAGCAGCGCAACAGTTTTGGACGAAATTACCCAGGCATACATAGATATAAATCGTATTCTTGAAACACAAACATACCTCGCACATGTAAATAACTCGAAATATTAGCATAGCAAGTATAGGTGGGCACTGGGCAGCCCCAAAATTCTGGGAAGGGGAGCAAGATTTTTCGAAGGTCAAAAAATGGCCTTAAAAATGGTGGTATGGCGAAAAACACCATTTTTCAACGTTTCTCATCGAGCACTATCCATCGGCATCAAAAAATTGCGAAGAAACCAAAAAAATTCAAAAATTGAATTCTAAGGGTATTTTGGTTTCTGGTGGGTTATTTTGGTTTCTCGGGGGGGGGTGCATACCCCAAACCCCCACGCCCAGGTGTGATAGCAAGTTAATTCAATAAAATGAAAATACAAAAAATTGTCGTTTTTGTATTGTTCAATAAGAATTCAATTTACGTAATTTATTTCATATTTCTGCAAAAGAGCAGAAGCATGAATGGCCTCCTAGAATGTAAATTAAATATTGCATTTTGTACCTGTATGCTCAGAGGTTCATTGTTGTGTATGAGGCTTCGATTGATGAAACGAAGAGCAGCATCCAGGCCCAAAATTTCGTTGTGCTCCATGACACTCTTGCCGCTTACTGCCATATGAGTTTCCAATATTGAACGAGTCTGCCCTAGACTCATCGTATTGCCTAAAAACAGATAATACGCCTGTATAGCAAGTTTATAAATGCTCGTATAGTATATACATATTTCTCATTAAATTATAAACCATGAACAGGCACTGGGTCAAGAGCAAAAACATGTGCTGGAAATAAAATTAAAAATAATATGTTTAATAACTTGATATTTTTTTATCCGGCCCTATATATGTATGTCACGGTTTGCCTGATATTTAAGTAAAAATACAGAACACGCTGCTATTCTAGAATAAATTAGTATTTAAATTCAGTAAAAACGCTTACCAAATAAAACTTCTATGCGAGTTATTTCATTTGAAATCGAGAAATGCTGTTTTTTCTCATGTCATCCCTAACAAATTGACAAACATATACAAAAATGCATACAACAAATTAGGATTTGCCCGTTTTATGACTTCTTTAAGTAGGAAAATTTTTCATAACATAATACAGAAAACGGATTTAAATCAATTACGGTTTAACTTTTCCTAATTTAACGTGACGACAAATGATATTTGTTTTAAAAAAATAATAATTTGAACACAGCGACTCTATTTGCGTAATAAGCAAACGAATGGATAAAGCATTGTACATGTATATGTATGCAAATCCACAAGCGATTCAATAAAGTACATTTAAAAAGAAATAATGACTCATTAAAAACCAAAAAATTGGAGTTGGAACTGAATTGCTACATATGTGCTTATTTGCAAACAATGCCCAAAAATTACCGAAAATCAGGTCATAGAACCCGATTAAACAAACTGCGAATGATAGTGAGGAGCACGTGCGGTTGTGGGGCGAAGGGGTTTGGGGGTATGCACCTCCCCAGAAAACCGAATAACCCCCTCCGCCATACCACCATTTTTAAGACCATTTTTTGACCTTTGAAGAAATCTTGCACCCCCATAACTATGGTACCGCCCACCTATAGTGAGAAGTATTGATGCTTAATTTTACATTATGCCGTTTGATGCTATGAGCCATACACGTAATAGGGGATGAGTGCGAGGTCCTCCCTACCCAAAGTTGGTCGTCCCCGATCCCCCAAAGCCAGAAAATTTTCGACCCCCGTTTGAAAAAAATGAATTTTTAGCCGTTTTTAGGTATTTTTTGGCCATTACTGGCCAAAACTCGGAGGTCATTTACACTTCCCCCCGTGAAACTAAAAACGGCCGGAGACCCCTACCCTGAATTTTGAGCCGTTACACGTGTGCTATATGATCTATCGCAAAAAACGAAAAATAATTTTGAAAGAACGTAAAAAATATTAAAAAATCAAAATATTAAATTATTAGAACGGAACTTCCTTAACAATAAACATATTTTGAGTCAGTGCTTTCTTTACCTTCTAAAGCTACAGTATGATAAATGTGTTCGACGTAAGATTCGCGCATGAGTCGCTTCAAAGCTGCGCTGCCCCTGGGAATGTGAACGAATCTTTCTCGTTTTTGGTCCAAAATGCGCAACATTTGGCTATCGATTTCTTCGACAAGTGGCAGCGTGCGAGAAAAATGTCTTAATTAAATCAGGCAAAAAATAACATAAGACAAAGGAAGTTTGGACTGGGAAGTAGAATAGATTCGAAGGAGAAATAGACTGAGTCGCAAAAAACTTACATTTTATGGTCATTTTAGGTGCCTTTTCAGTCAATTTTGGCCAAAATTTAAGTACTTTGAACCCCCTCCTCTCAAAATAGTCCAACCGGAATTTCGAGCTGTTAAATGTACAATGCTCGTCATGAAACATGACCCACTATAATCGTCAGATGTATATTAGATGATGCGTCGCGAGCGCCGGGTTTCGTCTATAATGCGATATCATCTCTTTTCATTATTATAGGATATTTATCTGTATCATGCCGTTAATCTGGCGATGCGGACGGTGCAATTTAGCTATTAATAGCGCCAACAAGAAGGAAGTGCGTACAGTGAATGCTGGAAGCGCGCACGTGAATGACGTTAAACATTCAGGCTAGCCGACATTAAAATCAATATTTAGCTATTAATAGCGCCAACAAGAAGGAAGTGCGCACGTGAATGCTGGAAGCGCGCACGGCATTCACGTGCGCGCTTCCTTCTTGTTGGCGCTATTAATAGCTAAATTGCGTCGTCCGCATCACCAGATTAACGGCATGATACAGATAAATATCCTATAATAAAATAGAGATGATAGCGCATTATAGACGAAACGCGGCGCTCGCGACGCATCATCTAATATAAATCTGACGATTATAGTGCGTCATGTTTCATGGCGAGCACTGTATACATATATGCCTGAAAATGTGATTTCTTATTCTTCCCGAGACTTCTAGGCAAAACAAGCACTTTATGCAATTTTTACATTTTTTCTACCACTTTCGGGTTCGACCGAAAATAAAGCTTCATTCACTCAGCCCTAAAAAAATTGTCAGCTACCCCATCCAAAATTTTGAGCCGTAAAGCATGTCCCCAAGCAGTGTCTTTTTTGTACAAGGTCCGTTTGTACATGTACAAATGTGGTCCCAAAATTCTTTGTACATTTTGTAAACAAAAAAATTTTGGGTACTATAATATGGTAGAGTAGCAATTTTACTGTGTTGAAAACAGAATTGTTCGACTTTTGGTAGTGTATTTTAGCTAATTTCTGGGTCTCTAAGGGCAAAAATAACTAAGAATCGTCTTAAAACGGCGCGAAGCGCCGAAAAATTTGACATTTTTCCTTTTGAAATGCAATGTCTGCCAAAATGAAGATATATAGAGAACACACAATTACTCGTTTCGGCGCGAAGCGCCGAAAATTTTCGCGAATTTCAAACCTCTTTTGCAATTTTTGTCTTCCCAAAAATTGTTGTTTATGTACAAAGACGGTCCCGAAAAGTCTTTGTACATCGGGAAAAATCTTTGCCGAATACAAAAAACACTGGCCTCATGATAAGTAAAATAAATACACGAAGTTTCACATTAAAAACACATTTATAGAAGAAGGCATTTATAGAAGAAGGATTAGGATTCTCCGTCGCAATACGAGTCGGTCGGATGTCTTAGTATTATATCTTATCTAAACAATCAACTACATATATTATTATTATATGTATAATATATAGTCTAAAATAAAATTTTAATAAATCTAATGACTTTTGTGCACCGAAAATTGCCTACAATGCACTATTAAAAATAAATAAAACTTTCTTTCGATAAACAGTAAAAAAAGCTGAAAACTCAATGAACAAAAAAATTAATAACGCGCTTACACATACATACGTGTAACGGCTCCAAATTTGACCAAATACGCCAAAAAACCCATAAAAATGGCTAAAGAAACACGCCAGAAAAACGCAACTTTTCTTAAAAATCGTAAGCGGGGAGTCAAAAGTTTTCTGACTTTGGGGGAAGGGGATGATAAGATAATTCCTCGAGTCCCCCTCTTAACATGCACTACGCAGACACTTAACTGGCCGTCCTATTTGCGAAGGACCGACACCAAGTTTTGGCGGACTAAGCTCCAAAAAATCAAAAAATAGCAACAAATAACTTTTAAAAAGTCCTATTTTTCCGATTTTTCTGAATTTCAAGGGGGATCCGACCCCCCCCCGTTCCCCCCAGCGATACGTGCCTGGCACTACGTATAGTAAAGCGTACTTCTTGGCATGGCAGTCATCCGGCCAAAGTATCAGCGCTTTTGTATATAAGGAACAAGCAGTCAAAACGTCGCTTCTCACCGCCTCTACATAAAGACCGTATTCAACCAAAATTTTCGGATGTTTGGGCTGCAACGAAATGGCGTGCTCGTACAATTTGGCAGCCTTTTTCGTATCGCCCTTCAGTCTGTTAGCATTGGCGGCTCCCAATGTGTTTAAGGCTTCGTTTAAGGTGGCTATAATGAAAATTTTTAAGACGATAATAGTCAAACAGAAGAAAATGTAAAAATTACTTTACAATAAAAGAAGAAAATGTAAGAATAATTACATTTCAATCCGAATTCCTTTATTTAATTTGATTCGAATTCGAATGAAGCATTTCAGTAACTTCTGCGCAACTATCAGAAGGTCGAGCATTTCCGTCTAAAATTACCTTTAAAAAAATTTTTCCATATATTTTTGAAAAGGGATGTGAAGTTTGGGCATTTTTCAATTATTTTATAAAATCGATTCCGTCATCCTCTTCAATATTCAGCTAACTAAACTACCGAATACGCACAAAGTCCGGTTGGCCAGGGATGGGTGAAACACTGCGCGCTTTGGACTCTAAATAAACTCTAATTATAATCAGTAAATTCGACGCTAAGCGCCGGAAATTTTTGGCGATTTTTGGCTAAAAAAGCAAAGGGGATTGACGGAAAAAATCATTCACACGTTTCATTTCCGAGGGGGCACCACAGACCCCTGTGTTCCCCGTGGATACGGGCCTGTTTGACGTGTCAAAGAATTATTGACTTTTTCCGTAATACACAATATACATATTTAGATTAAATTATACGAGTAGGAACCAGTGTTCATTTTGTACAAGGTCCGTTTGTATGTACATAAATTCTTTGTACAAAGTCTTTGTACATTTTGTATACACAAATTTTTGGGTACTATGATGTTGTACAGTAGCGATTTTAGTGTAGCAAAAACAGTTGTTCGACCTTTGGTAGTGTATTTTAGCTAATTTCTGGCTTTCTAAGAGCAAAAAATCACAAATAATCGTTTCAAAACGGCGCGAAGCGCCGGAAAATTCAACATTTGTCCTTTCAAAATGCAATTTCTGTCGTTACAAAGATATATAGAACACACAAAATACTCATTTCGGCGCGAAGCGCCGAAAATTTTTGCGAATTTTGAACCTTTTTTGCAGTTTTCGTCTTCCCAAACATCTTTGTACATGTACAAAGACGGTCCCCAAGAGTCTTTGTACATCGGGAAAAATCTTTGCCGAATATAAAAAAAACACTGGTAGGAACAATATTTACTTTGATCTATGCTATTCGATTTCTCAGTCTTGTCAAAAACCAATCGAAATTCAGTAGTAATGGACGACTTATCAGTGACTGGGGCGAATTCATAAGGCTCTAAAAAGTACGAAGTTCGATCGTAATTAGCAACTGACGATCCGTAGGTTGTACAAATATTAAGAGATCGATATTTGAGACTACTATTTTTCAAATTTCGAAGCGACGCGTAGAATGTCAAGCCACCGAGAAAAAAGACCAGCAAAACAGCGTAATGAATCAGCACTGTCCTAGTCAAGCACAATCGAAGGCTCAAAACTCCCATCGCGTTTAACGACTGACGCACTACTGCAAACATCCGGTAATTTAAAACAGTACACGTTCTCTTCATCGGCAAGGATGATCATACACTTCGAGTAGCATTTCTTTCTTTTGGCCGAAGTTGCCTAAAAACGCTAAGAATCGCATGAACCAATTAGGGTGAAAGCAAAATGCATTGCGCATTGCTGAGGCAACATTAGACTAAATAGTAAAGTCCTTTAATCAATTAGGCATATGTACATACATTAGTGATCGACCGGGGCCCCGGCCCCGGCCCGGCAATCCCCGGCCATTTTTAAGCATCCCGGCCCCGGCCGGGGCAAGGTCAAAAAATGGCCGGGGCCGGAGGTAAAATTTAGTGTAATTCGTATTTTGTACAGGCTGTGATACTGGCACTTATTTATCAATGAGCAAGTGTTAATTTTGAGAACTGTACTGATTAGACCATATGTATACTTACTTAGTCCTCCTTGTTATTACTTTGCTACTGTGTATAAATGAGTTTTACTGAATAAATATTCAGGAAAATCTGCATGTTTTCGATTCCTCCACTTAAATTATTTTAACTAAATGCTACTTTTAACTCATTCATTCATAGTTATGGCTAAAAGATTTAGAGTTGACAAATACGTTCTATTTTTAGTTGGAAATTGTACGTTTTCAACAAACTATTTTTACAAAAAACACGTTTACATTTAATTGAATGGGAACCGCGTGCTTCAAAACGCGTTCCTTGTGTAATAGTTATTAGGACCGAGGTTAATTATCGGCGAATGTAAACTACGCAGCAGAATTGCGTTCGATCCGATAAACTAAATGTCTCAAATAGTTTCTTAAGGTCCGGAGTTGAGGGAGGGGTGAAATCCCAAATTAGAGGACCAGAAAATTAAGTGGTGGACTATTATTAGCCAACTCTATTTTGTTGCACGAGCTTCTTGTGCTTGTACAAAGATCTCCAAAAAGGTCTTTGTATGATCTAACAAATTTTTGTCAGGGTGTTTTGACTTTTGATTGTATATTTTAGCTAATTTTTGGGTTTCTAACGCCAAAAATTACTAACATTGTCTCAAAACGGCGAGAAGCGCCTAAAAATTTGACATTTTTCCATTCTAAATACAAATTTTGCCATTTCAAAGACATACAGGACAGATAATTTTTCATATCACAGCGAAGCGCTGAAAAATTTTTGGAATTCTGCACCTTTTCACAGTTTTTATCTTCCCAAAAACTCTTTGTACATGTACAAAGATAGCCCTGAAAAGTCATTGTACATCGGGAAAATTCTTTGGTGAATACAAAAAAACACTGTTTTGTACATGCAAATTTTTGTATACTTTAATATGGTACAGTAACGATTTCAGTGTGGTAAAACATAGGTTTTCGACCTTTAGTAGTGTATTTGGCTAATTTTTGGGTTTCTAAATATTTGACATTCTTCCATTTTTCCATTCTAAGTGCAGTGTTGCTTATTACAAGATTTAATTCGCATATTACAATTTTTGTAATATTTCTGATTTTGTAGTACAAGTTCTTTTAGCTTTCTCAGTCGAGTTTTATGTGTGAATTCCATCAAAAGCTCATAAAAATTTCGGCACTTCGCCCCGAACTAATATTATCAACTAAATTCAGGCCGAATTATCACATTAGAAGCACGGTCTTCTTTTATTCGGCGAAGATTTTTGCTGATGTTCAAAGACGTTTCAGGACCGTCTTTGTACATATACAAGGATTTTGAAGAACAAAAAATGTAAAAAGGTGTAGAATTCCTTATTGCAAATTCTACCATTTTAAAGATTTCTAGGGGGGTAAGTGGCTGCAAAAATGGAGCCGCTTACCACCCTTCCTTTGAAAATGGCCGAGAAATATACATGTGACAGGGGGTTTAGGCCATCCCCCATCCACGGTTTGAAGCCCCGGACTTCCTTGAGAGTCAGAAAATATTTGACCATCCTCCCCCATTTTTTGGCGAAAACCTGCGCTTTTTTGGCTATTTTCATGTGTTTTTACCATTTTTGATCTAGTCGCTAACCCCCTCCTTCTAAAAATGGCGAGGGACCCCTACCTAGATTTCCAGCCGTTACATTTATACTGAGGGACCCTCATAAAATTTTAAGCGATTACATGCATGTTTTTATAGTCATAATTTATCTTTTTACTCTAGCTCACATTCTAAAATAATGTATCACTTCGTGAAATTCTAATAGTTAGGTACACTTTTGCCATACTAAAAAATTAGGTTCAAAAAATTCGAAAGGTTTTCACCAAAAATCGTCTGACAGTGACTTGTCTTGGACCCTGAGGGGGTAATACCCCTCCCCTTATAAGAATGTGTGATGTCTCATTTATTACATCCAATACCTATTGCATCCAATTGCTACAGCAGCAGTAGCAGTAGCAAAGATTCAAATGATATTGAGTGTGCTAATAGCAGCAACATAGACTTTATTGATGATTCAGACAATGAAACACTGGACTAAATTTGTATCTTGTGACATAAATAGTAATAAAACTTAATATGAAAAGGCGCACCTAACTTTGCGCTTGCCATTTACTACTGAATGGAGCAGTCGCTCATTATTTCTTTTCCTATGCCCACCCCAAGTATGTGTCATGCAATAATATCTTCTTGTCTGACCCCGGCCAGCCCCGGCCCCAGCCGGGGATTTTTCAGCCCCGGTACCGCCCCGGCCCCGGCTGAAAAAGTCACCCCGGTCGATCACTAATGTGCATGTAACAGGGGAATCCCCCACCCAAAGTTGGTCGTCTCCATCCTCCCATAGTCGGAAAATTTTTGCCCCATTTTCAGCAAAACTTGCGTGTCTGGCCATTTTCAGGTGTTTTGCGCTATTTTTGGCCAAGACCAGGAAATTTTAAGCCGTTACATGTACCTAAGTCAATAAGTATATAATAAGTATGCAAGCGTTTTATATTTTTTCAGTAGCAGCCTGATGTTCCCTCAAATTATCAAAAACAGAGTCTGTGCCTTCTATCAGTCTCTCTGGTATGTATATTTGTAAGTATGTAGACAGGCCCGTAACCAGGATTCTGTCTCGGAGCGGGGAGGGCACGACCAAAATTTTTATATCTTAAAGGGGGACCAAAAGATGAATTTCAGTTTGACAATTTTGCTACCCGGATACCATAGATCAGACCCGTATCCAGGGGAGATAAGAGGGAACGTCCCCCGAAATGGAGTGTGTGGCAGGCCTGTAACCAGTGTAAAGCGAAAAGAGGGCCGGCCCCCACCCCTTTCCCCAGAAAAAAGTTTTGTCTGGTAAACCGCTAAAAATCGCTCAAGTTTGAGCTCGGATTCATTGTTCAGCTAGTTTTTGCCTTCTGGTTAAACTCAAAACAGCTCAAATCTGAGTTATGACATGGGTAACATGAAATTTTTCTAGCGCTTCGCGCCCTATTTATTGTTTATGTTTTTTGTCTTCTAGCCCGCTCAAAACCGCTCAAATTTAAGCTTGACATGTCTCAATTTTTTTCGGCACTTTGCGCCGAATCATTCATAATCAAACGTTTTCAGGAAGCAAAGTTGGCGAGTACAATTATCAGAAAAATAATTCAGCGACGATGAGTTGGTGCTCAGAAAAAGCTGATTAAATATGCAAAACGATGTAATACAGCACAAGCACTAGGTAATCAATCGATTCATGGGCTATTACATGACAAATCAAATGGGAATACTATATGTTGCTAAGTCTTTAAATTCAGCGTAAGGTAAAATATGGTATGTTATTATCAGACGCTTAGGCTTAGGCTTATTTGAGCGCTGCCAGCGCATGAGCTAAGCCTGAGTTGAATGAGGCAAAAATTGTGGAGCGAGCAAAGTGAGCAGAGCAATTTTTGCCCCATCTCTACTTAGGCTTAGTTCATGTCTGACACTAATCTGAATCCTCAAACAGCTCGAATCGCTTTTTTATGGTGTTTCAAGCATTTATTTCATGTGAAAGTAGAAAAAAGGGACTGATAAATCATAAGAATGTATGGAATTTTTTACAAATTTCTTTCTTTTCTGATGGCTTTCCGTCCATTTTTTCAACTTTTGCATTAAAGATCTCTGCTTGAAACACTGTAAAATACGGTTTTTGAAATTTTGGAATTTTCAACCATTCTGAATTCAGTCCCCAAGCGCGTGGTTTAAACACTCCATTTTTAGTCTTAATACAACCTAAAGCCTATTTTGCATCTATATTTCTTCTGTTATTCTCAGGTTTTATGCAGAAAATGCGTTTTTTCAAGAAGCAATTATGATAGCAATTTTTAGCGATGATTATGAAATTGCTGATGAACTTTGACCATTTTTAAGATTAATTCAGAACCGTGATTCGACTGAAAGTATTAACATTACAACTCAAAATTGAAGTTGTTTTTAAAAAATTTCCTGGAGCTCTGCCTCAATTTCGCTGGGAGAGGCGCTTTAGCATGCCACTCCAAACCCCCAAGCCCTAAACGATATGGTGTCCATGGGATTCTCATCGTATCTATAGTATTCGGGTAGCAAAATTTGCAAACTAAAATTTATCTTTAGGTGTTCCTTATGTTTTAAAAAACGTTTTAATTGTGCCCCCCGAAACAAAATCCTGGATATGGACTTGCCTTAGATATGGTGAGAATCAGGGTTGGAAAGGCTGGGTTTTTTGTGCGTTTTTTGGGTGCAAAAAATCATTGGGTTTCGGATTTTGGGTTTTTTTTGGGTTTTTTATCTACAGGTTACCAATTTTTTAAATAGACTGAAATTAATACTGTAGGTGATTCAAATTGTATTTCCAATCTCGTTTTGTTTGCTTTATGGTGTTCCTTTGACTAGTAAAGGCCAACCAACCTCAGTCTTGTCAACACAATACTCATGCTCAAAAATCTCAGCCCCTAGCTTATAATTGCCATGCCATGCTGCCAAACAGGGCGCTTTTATTCAACTACCTCAATAGTCCAACTTTTCTGAGTTCGACCAATTTTCCTATTTCCTAATATTTTTTTGAGAGCCAGTGCATTTTTTGCTCAAAATCTGGTAATGTCCGAGCATCGAAGAGAAAGATATATACATATATATGGCAGTCACAATGAGCGACCGATTTACTTTTTGGATTTCAATATCAGCTGAATAAAGTTGTTGCTCTTTGTTTGTTTCGTGTCTTGCAGCTGTTGGAAGTGTTCCCAGCTACTGTATGTAGCTCTAGTTGTCATTTCCATAAAAGAATCCAATAAAAGCCCAATTAGACAAAAAAACCAAAAAAAACCAGAAAAAACCCAAAATTAAAAATTTTCAAATCTGGGTTTTTCGGTAGTAATTATTTGCAGTCAATTGCATGTACAGTTCTTGTCACGGAAATTGCAAACGCAGCGCCGCTGTGATCTACTACAATTGACCAACTACAGTAGAACGTAAGCACTTCTACCGTAGCCACGCGTGTTCGGCCATAGTAAGATTGTGTTCGGCCTTAGTAGATCACAGCCAGCATATTGCGTTATTTGTCACACAAACGGGGAAAAAAATTTCTCAATCTGCTTTGATTTTTTGCATGCGTGCAATTCAAAAGTGTGTGCATGCTGCAGGTCCAGTCCGAGAAAAAAAGGTAAAAATAGATTGGAATTCACATGCATATGCATATTATTATAATTCTCGTTTCCTCCATTGGAATCTCATCTAAGAGATAATGGGCATAAAAATGGAAGAAAATAGTATTTCCTGTGTGCGATCAATTGCATATTGCTCTGCCGCAAAAGGACATTTTAAAATTAATTTCAGGCTGAGAACGTTCGGCGTTTTGGAACAAATTCATCGCCAATGAAGAGCAAAAGATTTAAAAATCATATAGACTCAGAGAACGCGAGCAAAATCTTTGTGAGCTTGTGTATTAAAATATCAGGAGGTAAAAATTTGTTGTTGTTTTCAAGCCTTGCCTTTATTACATGTGTGTGTAGGCATATGTCCACTGAATAGAATAAATACAAAATGATGGATACGCATGTATAAGTACTTCAATTGAACAAGAAAAATTGCGAAGAAAGCTGGCTGGTCAGAATAAAATTTGTGCGAAATAATAGAGCGGGCAATATTTTTTAACTATATGCCTGCCTGAGGAGACAGACACTATGTGATGTATTTCACTTCTGAACTGAATATATTATTGATGTACATATTGTAAATAAATGAAAAAAGCGAAGATACAAAATATTTTTGAAAGCGGATAATGAGGAATTTTTTATCAATTTTGTAGTTTAAAGGTATAATGATATTTATTATTTAGTTTATTTTATGTAACAAAAATTTTAAATATACAGCACCTAAATTCTAGGGGTCAGAATAAGGTAAATCACCAAACATATGACTAAAAATAGAATTATGGGGTCTGCAGTAATATGCAGGGGTATCTATTTCAACTTCTGGGGTCAAAATCCCCCCATGGCCATTTGTGGCCAGAAGGAAGGAGCATCAACGGTGTTTTTAATACAAAATTATTAGGGTTGTGCCATGTACCCGGACCTAAATAGCCGGGTACCCGGCTAAAATTTTGGACCCAGACCCAGACCCGGACCCAAAAATCCTAAATTTCTGGACCCGGACCCGTACCCGGACCCGGCTGTATCCATTAACTTGGACCCGGACCCGGACCCGCCTTCAATATGGTGTCGGGTCCGGGTCCAAATATATAATGCATGCATATTGCATTACAGAAATATTGAAAAACACCAAAAAATGACGTAGGCTTAAAAACAGGCAAATGGATCATTTTCAACATTTTAATCAACTCAGTAACAAACTGATTGCCTCATCAAACATTGAAATTTAAGGTGACAAATAGTAACAATGTGACAAATATTGGCGCTATATTAAAGCCAAAGCCATGTCTCTTGGGTGTGACACAATAGCAATATAAAGCATGGTTTAAGTTATTTATTGATGCACTTTTAGTAACAATACGCGTTAGCAGAGGCGGGGGATGGGGCGACCGCCCCCCCCATTGGCCAAAAATATTTGGCGAGATAAAGAATGGATATGCAATTTGCAATGATTTTTGGCCGTCAATGACCATAATTTCTCAAATTTATCCGATGCTATGCGCCTGAAGATACCTATTAATGACATTTATTTGCTTTCTTGGCGATCCGGAAGCACATTTTTTTAATCGACAAAAATTATTCCCAATGTACAAAGACTTCTTGGGACCGTCTTTGTACATGTACAAAGATTTTTGGGATGTCAAAACCCGCAAAAAAGGTCTAAACTTCGCAGAAATTTTCGGTGCTTCAGCGCTGAAATGAGTAATTGTGTGTCCAATATACATATCTTTATAATAGCAGAAATCGCATTTCGCAAGGAAAAATGTCGTACTATATCATAGCACCCAAAAATTTGGGTGTACAAAATGTACAACGACTTAAACGGACCTTGTACAAGAAAACACTGCCTGTACGTCATTTCTGTTCATGTAGGTTTCAAATCAATTTTAATTGCAGAAACAGCTATTTTTGCATAGTTTTCTTCTAATTTCAATTAAAAATTTCAATGTTTCGCATCAAATGCTATGAATACAGGAAATCAAGCAGTAAATCATGCTTCTAGACGTCTATCCACTTTAATTTCACAAATTTTCCAGTGCTTTGCGCCAGAGTTTTGTTAAAATCAAAGAAATTTAATTATTTTTTCGCACAAACTTGTCGAAAATTCCAAAATTTTTAGAAAAAAAATTGCGTCAAAAGTGATTTTATGTAACAGTATACGATGTAAAATACCGAAAAAACGCTATTTCACGCGTTAAGAGCAAATTTTTGGACCTATTTTTGACTGTTTTTGAAAAAATTGGAATCAGGGCACGTAGCTGGCCATCCTATTTTGGGGTGCCAACCATACGTGGGCAGCAAGAAAATTCTGGGGGTGCAAGATTTTTCAAAGGTCAAGAAATAGCCTTAAAAGTGGTGGTATGGCGAAAAAACACCATTTTTCGACGTTTCTCATTGAGCACTATCTATTGGCATCAAAAAATTGCGAAAAAACGAAAAAATTTTAAAAATTGAATTCTGGGGGAAGGGTATTTTGATTTCTGGGGGTATTTTGGTCTCTTGGGGGTGCATTCCCCCTAAACCCCCCACGCCCACAGGTGTGGTGCCAACACCAATTTTGGGGGGACTAAGATCAAAAGGGCCCAAAATAGCACAGAATAATGTTTAAAAAGTCCTATTTTTCCGATTTTTCTGAATTTTGAAAGGTGTCCGGCCCCTCATTCCCACCAGAGATACGTGCCTAGTTGGGATACCGCCCTCCCTTAGGAAAATCCTAGATCCGCCACTGCGCGTTAGCATATTACAAGCATCTATAGTGACGTTCTTTTGGGGTCATGCTGCTCACACTAACAGGCATCAGACACAGTTGCAACTTAGTGCACTGCTGTTTGTTTGCTTGACACAGTTGCAACATAGTGCACTGCTGTTTGTTTGCTTATTCCTTTGTACCACCATTCCTGAACTGAACCTATCCTGGAAGAAAGAAACTAACAAATAAATGTGCAACCATGCGGACATGAGGGAAAAATTGATAGGATAAGGTGCTTTGGTAGGTACAACACAATGTTATGTTAACGGACCCAGACCCGCCGGGTCCGACTTTTTGGACCCAGACCCGGACAAGAGGTTGATAGAAATTTTGGACCCGGACCCGGACCTGTACCCGACTTTCCTAAAATGTTGGACCCGGACCCGGACCCGAATTTTCGAAAAAGTGGACCCGGCACAACCCTAAAAATTATTTAGGTTTCAGCCCTCCAGAATCCCCATGCTGTGCTGGTATGACATATGGTTAATTTTATTATCCTTTTCAGCACTATAAAAGAATCGAATAATGATTTATGATTAATTAATTGATTCATTTATTTTAAAATTAATTTTTAAATATCAATTTTCGAATTCCTGTCTAGTCGTATTTCATGTCAGTTCCCCTCTAATATTACTAATTGTATCATTATGTAAATATTAATATAAAATTATGTAATAAAAGTATAATTATTTTATCCAATCACTTCAGACGCTTATTTAGTTCAATTTTTTAAAAAAAATAGATTTTCATTCTCCCATGCCTGTGTCAAAAGAACGGCCAGCCTGGCTATTTTTATCTCTCCAATTTACGCTGCATACAGCAGGCACAAAGCACGTACTTAGGCGCACAGGGAACCTTCCACACTGCATACAGCATGCGTTAAACCTACAACTTACGTAAAACGATCATCATTGTAACAAGTAATGGCGTGGCTGTATTACTCTCCGATTTGTTAAAGAAAAAGACACGCATGCTGTATGTTTGTATTAATACACATTAAAAAGGTCATCTCATTCTACTATCTGCGATCTACTAAGGATGATGTACAATTACAGTACATGCCTCAAATTTTGCATGCACAGTCCCCATTAACCTTTGTCGCAGTCAGATTTTATTGAGGAAACCTTAGTGGGCATTAGTGGGCAGCTGTTAAGCACTTGCAGCCGTTTGACGGACTGCTTTCGAACTACTGCGGCCGTTTGTGGACTGCAGTGGCCGTTGGATGCTGACTGCACTTACTTCGCTGTAAGTACAGAAACATGTATAGTATTGTAGCTAGCATATTGCATTATTTGTTACACTGCGTTTCAGAAGTGTGTGCATGCTGCAGGTCCAGTCCGAGAAAAAGGTAAAAATAGATGAGAATTTTTGTGCATATCATTATAATTCTTGTTTCCTCCATTGGAATCTCATCTAAGAGATAATGGGTATAAAAATAAAAGGAAAGAGTAATTCCTGTGTGTGATCAATTGCATATTGCTCTGCAGCAAAAGAGCATTTTGAAATTAATTTCAGGCTGAGAGCGTTCCGCATTTCAAAACAAATTCATCACCAATAAAGAGTGAAGGATTTAAGAATCATATAGGCCCAAAATTTCTTTTGCCATTATCTATATGATTTTAAAAAGCGCAAATTTTTGACCAATCAAAAAAAAAAAAGAATCTGCTTAAGGCTGAATGCCCTTTGAAAAATTTAGAATTCTAAGCTTTCCAAAGAAAGCTAAAGATCCAGACTAAAAATAATACACATTTAAGAAGACAGGCTCAAGCGCAACACAGAAGTCAATTTGACCAAAGCACTCCGTATAAACACAGAACTTTAGTAGAAGTAAGAAAATGTATCAAAATTTAAAAGGATGCACATCAGAAAGATAGCACAGAGGCGCAAACGTTTCGAGCTGACCGCATTATCTGAGGTGAAAAAATGCAATCAGCTGTAAGGCATTAAGCCAGGTAGTTTAACATGCAGGCATAGGCCCTGCTGATGAAACTGGTTGTACGCATTACGCATTTTAACCGAGTACGCATTATCCCATGCTATTGCCTTATGTTTTACATGGCCTTTTGGTCCGAACCTAGCATTACTGTATGCATTATACGAGAAAACGCATTATCCCATGTACACATTATCGAAGTTCGACTGTAATTTTAAATATCAATTTTCAAATTCCTGTCTAGTTGTATTTCATGTCAGTTCCCCTCTAATATTACTAATTGTATCATTATGTAAATATTAATATAAAATTATGTAATAAAAGTATAATTATTTTATCCAATCACTTCAGATGCTTATTTAGTTCAATTCTTTCGACAAAATAGATTTGTTGTTCTCCCATGCCTGTGTCAAAAGAACGACCAGCCTGGCTATTTTTATCTCTCCGATTTACGCTGCATACAGCAGGCACAAAGCACATACTTAGGCACACAGGGGAACCTTCCATCGCTCGCTGTACAGCAGCACTGTTGCTAAACCTACAACTTGCGTAAAACGATCATCATTGTAACAAATAATGGCGTGGTCAGTATTACTCTCTGATCTCGTTAAAGAAAAAGACACGCATAGCTGTATGTTTGTATTAATACGCATTAAGAAGGTCATCTCATTCTACTATCCGCGATCTACTAAGGATGATGTACGATTAATTTGCAAAAGTATTTGTCATCTTTATTTCACTATTTTGTTAAATTTTCTATCTAGCTTAGAACTTACAGTCACTATTCTTTCTCTCTTCCCAATTTTGCAATATGATAGTGAAAAATAGGGTTAGTAGTAGAATGAAAATATCTTTTTAAAGAACCTTTCCCTCCAAAAGATAAGAGCAATTTGCTTTGATTTTATTTCTAATTTTGATTTAGTCAAAAAGATGCGCTTTTTAAAATCAGATATATAACTAATGGCAAAAGAAATTTTTGGGCCTATATGATTTTTAAATCTTTTGCTCTTCATTGGCTATGAATTTGTTTTAAAACGCAGAACGCTCTCAGCCTGAAATTAATTTTAAAATGCACTTTTGCGGCAGAGCGATATGCAATTGATTGCACACAGGAAATACTGTTTTCTTTCATTTTTATGCCCATTACCTCTTAAATGAGATTCCAATGGAGGAAACGAGAATTATAATGATATGCACAAAAATTCCAATCTATTTTTACCTTTTTTCTCGGACTAGACCTGCAGCATGCACACACTTTTGAGACGCACGCATGCAGAAAATCAAAGCAGATTGAGAAATTTTTTTCCCGTTTGTGTGACAAATAACGCAATATGCTAGCTGCGATCTACTAAGGCCGAACGCAATCTTACTATGACAAAATACACGTGGCTACTGTAGAAGCGCTTACGTTCTACTGTAGTTGGTCAATTGTAGTAGATGACATCGGTGCTGCATTTGCAATTTCCATGACAAGAACTGTAATATAGCACACAATGCAAAATTATATGCAGTCAAAAATCAGTGGCCTAGACTGCAGTCAATATAGCACACAATGTAAAATTATATGCAGTAAAAAACCAGCAGCCTAGACTGCAAGCAATATAGCACACAATGTAAAATTATATGCAGTTAAAAACCAGCGGCCTAGACAGTACACAATGTGATATTATACGCAGTGATGTTTAATGCTTATTGATTTGGGAAGCTGGCACTTTGCTCGCATTTTAACATGTAGTAGATGGTTTTAGAAGGCACTTTTATTTGATATGGTCTGGCAGATTGGCTTTCTCAATAGGGAAATTTTTTGGGTTGCATGGGTAGCAGCTTCAATAGCTGCCCAGTCATCTATAAGGGCATATTGATGGGCCAGCGTAAGCTCTGGTCCTGCATGAAGATAGTTAGTAGCTGTTGCTGTTCTTGTCCTCATTCAGGGTTATTGTTTTATTTTAGTGGAAATGAAATGCTTCAAAATTTATTCGACAATGTGAAACAAGGATTCCGAATAGCATTTGGAAACGTTTTGGATAAGTCTCGGAAGCATCAGTGGACTGTGACTGAGCGGGGTTACCAATGTCTTAGGTTTAGGCTTAGTTATGTGCATTCACATTGATGTCAGTGCATGGGCTAAGCCTGAACAACAGCAGCTACACAATATCTATCATGCAGGACCAGAGCTTATGCTAGTCCATCAAAATGCGCTAATGGGTGGATGGGCAACTATTAAAGCTGCTACCCATGCAGCACAAAAACACTCCTTATTGAGGAAGCAAATCTGCCAGACCATCTCAAATAAAAGTGCCTTCTAAAACCATCTACTACAAGTTAAGCGCCAGCTTTCCATATCAATAAACATTGAACTTGACTGCATATAATATCACATTAATGCTATATTACCTGCAGTCTAGGTCCCTGGTTTTTGACTGCACATAATTTTACATTATGTGCTATATTTTGCCGGCAGTCTAGGCCGCTGGTTTTTGACTGCATATAATTTCACGTTGTGTGCTATATTACCTGCAGTTTAGGCCACTGGTTTTTGACTGCATATAATTTAGATTGTGTGCTATATTACCTGCAGTTGACTGCAAATAATTACTGCCGGTTTTTTCCATCCCTGTGAGAATCCAATGGAAACCTTCTATCTCAGGGCGGCAGGGTCTAGAATGGCGTGTTCAAGCGCCCCCCCACAGCCAGGTCTGGAGCATAGCACCGGAAAATTTTGTAATTAGAGCATTCCATTTTTGAGTTGTAAACAGTGATCGGACCGACCCTTGGCCTCGGCGACTTAAAATCCTTGCCTCGGCTGAGGCCGGGGCCGAGGCGGAGGGTAATGCCGAGATTCAAGCTTGTATACCTATACCCATAAATAGTACTCTTGTAATATTTTGTATGCACATGAGCTAGAGAATAATCGTAATATTAAGCACTTTATCGAATGTCAAACAATTCATTATTATTTTCAATAATAGTAGATTAAACATGTGAAGGATTTATTGAATAAAGTCAGCAGCATGAAAGCATACTTAATTTAACAAGTTACCGTTGAAGAGTTGGAAAAATTAATAAAAAGTATGGCTGAACAAGCACTTAAAAACTTTTATTACTATAAATAAGAAAACAGTGTCAAAGAAATAAACAAACCAACAAAATAAGCTAAGTAAAGACAGAACTGTAGCCATTGTTGTGCTCGCTTTTGCAGTAATGCATGTTTAAACACGCTTTTTCAGTCATCCAATTCTGGTGTGGTAGGTAATATGACGGAAACTGCACTGTACTTTCTGATCTTAGTTTCCCAAGGTCCAGAGTTGAGGGAAGGGTGAAATCCCAACATGGGGGACCAGTAAATTAAGTAATGTCTTTGTATGAGCGAACAAATTTTTGTAGATATTTTATATTAATATATTTTTAGAGATACACATTTTTACGTACTGCCAGTGTGTGACCTACAAACAGCATGCAGTCCTAAACAGTGTTTTTTGTGCAATATACCTTTTTACATGTACAAAGATGGTATCCAATAGTCTTTGAACATTTTGTACATGCAATTTTTTTTGTACTACTATAGTATGGTACAGTAGCAATTTAGTGTGGTAAAACAGGGTTTTTCGACCTTTGGTAGTGTATCTTAGCTAATTCCCGGCTTTCTAAATATTTGACATTTTTCCATTCTAAATGCAAATTCTACCATTTTAAAGATATATATATGACAGACAATTACTGATGCGCCGAAAATTTTCGGGAATTTTATACCTTTTTACAGTTTTTATCTCTCCAAAAATCTTTGTGCATGTACAAAGACGGTCCTAAAAAGTCTCTGTACATTATGAAAAATCTTTGTCGAATACAAAAATCGTGGCCCTAAATGAGATCATTTGGCCTGAATTTAGTTGATAATATTAGTTCATGAGCTTTTGATGAAATTTACACATAAAACTCGACTGAGAAAGCTAAAACAACTTGTACTGCAAAATCAGAAATATTACAGATATTGTAATATGCCAATTAGATCTTGTAATAAGCACTACTGTGCTTAGAAATTCAATGCAACATCAGGATAAATTAGTCAATTTTATCTTTGAATGGCAAAAAAGTGCAAAGTTATTAAATAGTACTTATTTTGCAAAAAAATTTTAAAAACAGTATGAATAGATACAAAAGATATTTAAATCTGCATAAAGATGCCTAGATTATACAAAAATTGATTTTTGAGTGTTTAATGCCCCTGCTTCAATCTGAATACATTATATTAGCGATATTTTGCATGGAGCGCCGAAAATTTTTTGAAATTTCCTAAAAAATACTGAAAAACGATATAATTAATATTACTTTATCCAAGAAAGTATTTTAACATTGTATAAAAATGGCTCAAAAAAATGCACGAGCCGAAATTGATTTTTGGCAAAACCTGCATTTATTGGCCATTTTTAGGTGCGTTTTTGCGATTTTTGGCCGAAAATTTGTGATCATTTACCCCTGTCCCATAAAAATGGCCGAAAACCATACGTGTAACAGAGGGGCTTTGGGCAATTCCCCACCCATCCAGGGTTGGACGTCCTCCCAAACACCCTTCCCTCCAACATCAGAAAATTTTGACCCACCCTCCCCATTTTTGGCGAAAATTTGCACTTTGTTGGCTATTTTTAGGTGCTTTTGCCATTTTTGACATAGAATTAGAGTCGCTAATCCCCCTCCTTCTAAAAATGGACAGGGACCCCTACCCAAAATTTCTAGCTATTACATGTATGCCAAGGAGCCCCTCCCAAAAATTTTGAGCTGTTACATGCATGTTTCATAGTGATAGTTTGCCCATTTACTCTTGCTTACATTCAAAAATACTGTATCACTTTGTGAAATTATGATAGTTAGCTGCACTTTTGCCATAGTAGAAATTAAGTTCAAGAATATTCAAAATGTTTTCACCAAAAATCGTCTGACAGTGACATGAGTCTTGTACCCTGAGAGGGGGTAATAACCCTCCCTCACCCCTCCCCTATGGAAATGTGTTTTCGATCCATGTAGCGAGCATGAGAATTAAAACTTAGTCATCACATGAATAATACATTGGCAGTGGTGTAACTGGGTACGCGACTAAAACCATAAGAAAAGTCTATAGGTAAAAAATAGCCTGTGTACTGCAGATGCATTCTAAATAGTTAATATTCAACGGATATATTAAACTTATTCAAATTTGATTTTAACCCTCGGCGCCTCAGCATTTTTCAGCTTCGCCCTCGGCGCCAAGGCCGAGGCTCCAAAAAACGCCGAGGCTTGCCGAGGCCGAGGCCGAGGTCTCGGTCCGATCACCAGTTGTAAAGTTAAAATTTTCATCAGGCAAATCACAATTTCACCTTGAAAATGGCCAAAGTTCATAAGCAAATTCATATTCATCGCAAAAAAACTATCCTCCCTGGATTGCTGGAAATTTCGGGCACTGCTTACATACCAACATCGGTACCCAATTCTTTGTTAAATGCCAACGTTGGCACCTAACGCAGGCCTTAGGTACCATAACCACCGTTTTTCTGCTTGAAAAGCAGAAAACATAACTGATAGTAAAGGATCATTATTAAATATTTACGTAAATAATATAACCTGCACAGTTTTAATATAAAGATTTTTAAGCTGATTTCATTTTTTGCACTCCTGAACTGCAAAACTCAACACAAAAGTAGCTACAGTAAGATTTCAGAAATGAAAAGATTTTTCATACTTATTCAGGTGAATGTAATCGCAATTCCGGATTGCAGTCATCAAAGTACAACAAAAAATCAGCAAGTAATTGTTATGAAGAATGAATTTAAAACAAAAACTCAGTAAATAATTATGAGAAATTTTCTATTTAAAAATCTCATTGTAGCCATTTTAATACTGATATTTGTAGCTCGGGAGTGTAAAAAATGAAATCAGCATTTATAAAAACCTATGTATGCATGGAAGTCATCCGGACTATGTACATTCATCTATGGTCTTTTTCATTTATCTGAGAGCTTTTTCAGCAAATGTTTTTGGAGGTTACAGTAACCCTTCTTTCTTATTTACTGTAGTTTGCTAGATCACCTTATAGCTACATAGTAAAGGAGGGTTTTTCAATAACATTTTTGTGGCATAATTTTTTCTCGTCTTTTAGCAGATCAATTAACTTACAGATAAAAATTGCGCATTCAACTTATCCTGAGTTGACACTTTAAACACAATAGACTAAGATGTTAAGCAACGTAGCGAACTCCCACATAGCTCAGTGGTAAAACCTCTACTTGTAGTCGAAGAAACCTGGGTTTGATTCCAGCCGATAGCTTTTTGTTTAGCGCACTTACTGTAGTATGTCCCAGCACTGATTAAGTGCCTAAATTAAATTTATATGGGTGCTTTAGTGCATTAAAAATAGGATTCCAGTCACTCGTCCTCACTAAGCTGATTTGCTGAATTACAGTAATTCGTCTTGTTTGGCTTACTGTAGCCCTAGAAAATTAAGCTGAAAATGAGTTTACATACAGTTGGGGAAAATGAAATATTCAAAACTTATAATATATAAAAGGCGCAAAATGAAGAAATATGCGTGTGTGTGGGCAAGGTGTAGGTCGTCATCTTATATACGAAATCTAGAAAATTTAGTGACTGCTGCGAAATCAGGAGTCAACAAATAGAAGGACAGAAAAGTGATTTTGCAGCGGTTGCTAAACTTTCTAGATTTCATATATAAGTTGACGTGTATATAAAGGACCAGTAGCTTGCTCACGCGCAAGATATTTACTTCCTGGATGCATAAGATTTAGCTATGCGGCTGTGTCAATTAAGCGATTTGTGTTGAGACCAAGTGAAAATGATAGCAAAATTACAACAGTGGAAGTTAATACTGGTGGAACCTGAATATTTATGCAAGAAATGTGGCGGATCATTAAAGCTTGGAAAATGTGCATCGGAGCCAGATGGTTGGCATTGGAATTGCCTGGAATATGTCGCAAAATGGAAGCAGAAGAGAAAACCATGTGGATTTCAAGTTTCTTTGAGAACAGGAACATTTTTCGCCCAGTCGCATCTCACAATATACCAAATTTTGGGATTTGTCTGGCTGTGGATATGGAATCTACCACTGGCCTATATCGGGGACAAGTTGAATCTTGATCAATGAACAGCAGTAGATTGGGCATCATTTTGCCGGGAGGTAGTGATGTGTATGTACCTGGAAAATCCAGACCAGATTGGCGGAGAAGGATGCATCATCAAAATCGACGAATCAAAATTTGGGAAGCGCAAGTACAACAAGGGAAAATTTGTTGAAGGACAATGGGTATTTGGCGGGTATGAGCGAGGAACAGGGCATATATTTATGGTGCCAGTAGAGGAACGGTTGACTGCAACGTTATTACCAATTATCAAGCAGTGGATTGCCCCTGGCACAACGATAATAAGTGATTGTTGGCGAGCCTACAATTGCCTAGAAAACGAGGGATTTCAGCGCCTCAAGACATTTTTTTAGTTTCATTTGAAAACGTTATATATTTGAAAAATCGAATAAAAATTTTTAAATTTTCTTTTTTGAAAAAAATTTTTTTAATTAGGTATTCAGTTAGGTTTTTAAAAATAAGTATTTTTTGGAGAGGTTTAGCTGTATGAATATTTGCTCAGAATTTTCTTGGTTAAACTTAAGAATATGGTTCTTTTTGAAAAGGAGCAAAACGAATGGGGAATACCGAAATTTTTTTTGTCAAAATGGTAGAACATGATAAATTGAAGCGCAGAAAAAAATTTGGTGAAAATCTGAGCCATACTTGCAAAATTGCAGGCAACTCTCTATGTGAGTGTTGGGTGGGATGATTAAACGGCTCAATTTAAGGACTTACACATTTGTCAGAAATAAATAGTATGGGCTGAAATTATGGGAGAAAGCATAGCAATGAAGGAGAAGAAAGAAAAAAGGCGCAAAAAGCTTTTTGAAGTTTTAAAAAACTTAAAAAATTTGCAAAGTTTTTTGCAGGTTTTTTTTCGGTTTTACTTGACAAGATATACAAAAATCTAAGTTTTTGCTTCTATTATACTTAGGCTTAGGCTTAGTATATCTGAAAAGGTGTTTTAAGCTGCTTAGGTCGAGGTCGCTCCCGCTCAGGTCGATGTATAGATGCATAGGTCGATGTATAGATGCTCAGATTGATATATAGATGCTTAGGTCGATGATTGCTTAGGTTGATGTATAGATGCTTAGGTCGATGTATAGATACTTAGGTTGATGCATAGATTAGTTTTCTAATAAAACGTTATATATTTGAAAAATTTAATGAAAATTTTTAAATTTTCTTTTTTGAAAAAAATTTTATTAATTATGTATTTAGTTAGTTTTTTAAAAATAAGTATTTCGTGGGAGGTTTAGCTGTATGAATATTTGTTTAGAATTTTCTCATCATTTTTAACATTTAGAAAACTGTTTTAAATGTTTTGAAACAAGATTTGGATTATGTACCTAATATCAAGAAAAGCTTAGTTCTGAAAAAAATGAAAATTTTATGGTAAGTATATCTGTTTTCCACTAACCAAGTTCTTAGGCTTAGTGGTGCCAGCGCATGGGCTAAGCCTAAGGTTAAATGGGGCGAAAATTGCGGAGCGAGCGAAGCGAGCGTAGCAATTTAGGCTTAGCCCATGCGCTGGCACCAATCTGAATTCGCAAGCAATCCTGGAAACTTATTGCAGGTGAATCATAGTGTCACATTCAAGGACGAGGATACTGGCGCCCATAGCAACTCAATTGAGTCTACTTGGCATGCTGCAAAGGCAGTATCAACATTTGCTGGGCGAAAGAAGGCAAGTATAGCTGGAAACCTGGCAAAATACATGTTACAGAAATGGTGCCAGGAGTTGAAAATCAATCCGCTGGACGAGTTTCTGCGACTAGCAAGTATTCTGTACAATCCAAAGGATAACCGACCGGCCGAGACCTTGCCTGCTGTGGGCGATGGAGAAAACAATGAGGAAGAGGATGGAGAAACCTTGCTAGAATAAGATATTGACAAAAACCCTTTTTTACCGTGTTTTAAGTTGAAATTTTCAACTCAGATGATGAAAAAAACAGAAAAAAACATTTTAAAAAATTTTTTAAAGTTTAAAACATTTTTAAACGTGTTTCCGCGCCTTTTTACAACATCCGAGTTAAACATTTTGGATAGTATGATACAATCGTTGACATAATAAAGCCTCTGTACTGTATGTAATATTTACGAATTTATTATTTATAAGAATCATTAACATCACATGTGGTTTAAGAGTTATGGCACAGTGGTGTGCAGCGCTGATTAATGTGCTTTAGGGTTTTCGTGGAGAGGGTTCTAAACCACACCTGGGCGTGGGGGGTTTGGGTGGTATGCACCCCCCCAGAAACCAAAATACCCCTCCCCAGAAATCAAAACACCCCCCCAGAATTCAATTTTTGAAAATTTTTTTCGTTTTTTGGAATTTTTTGATGCCAATGCATAGTGCTTGATGAGAAACGTCGAAAAATGGTGTTTTTATCGCCATACCACCATTTTTAAGGCCATTTTTTGACCTTCAAAAAATCTTGCAACCCCCAGAATTTTCTTGCTGCCCACGTTTGTTCTAAACCCTCTACTGATAGCCTTTTGCTTATTCTAATTTTTCAAGTAGAAAAACGTTGGTACCTAACGCCTGCGTTAGGTGCCGACAATGGTGTTTAACAAAAAATTGGGTACCAACGTTGGTACCTAAGCAATGCCGAAATTTCGGTATGGATATAGACGTATTAGAACTTTAATGCTTGCATGAAATCATTTCCCTTTGCGCAGATATACGAGCAGCTTTAACGCTGTTCCGCATGAAGAGTTTAAAATTAATTCTATCTCGTGCGTGAAGCCTACAGTATCTTTTCATTGCAAATGTAAATGCACAAATAATAAGACCTGCAGATTGAATAATCTTATAACCAATGAACAATCAAAAGCATTCACAAAGTCAACTTAATGCTATATGCGAATTCGCTTAAAAAGGCAACGAAACCTGCTGCTACCCTCGATTTTATCTGCACAAAGGTAGTTTTAAAGGCATAGCGTTGGATCGAGAATATTATGACCTTTCTATTCATCGTCTGAAAATTTCTTAGATTGTACAACATACAGGTACCTGTACAGTCAGTTTCGGTATTCTTGAGACTTTTTTACAGTATGGTGATTCACAAGCATTAAATTCTGTTAAATGGCAAAGAGCAGTTTTTAGTACCTGCCTCTCGCATAGGCTTCAAAACAGTACCTACATTTTTTACCTGAAGAGGTAAGGTGATCTTAAAATGGCCGCACAGCTGCCCATCCCTACAAAATGCAGGTAGCACCTTAAAATCATGTATGTGGACGCTCAAATATACCTTCTGCAAGAAATTTGATAAAAATGTGTTATTATTTGTTTTAAAATCCTTGAGACTTTTTTAGGGTGATTTGAAAGCAGCAAAAATTCAGCCAAGGGCTTTCATCCGGTTGGCTATCGTCTATTGCACGTTATTTGGTTCTTAAAACTTTGTGCTTTGGCAATCTGGGTCGATTTTGCTTTCAGCAGCTGTGATAGTGTAACCGGCAACCTTGCGCGAGAAAAATATTTATGAGTAGTAGGTACTTTATTTTATGTAATTCACGCAAGTTTGGGCAAACTATGTCCGACAATCAGCTGCCAGAATTGTCTTTATCCGTCGGTTTACTTTCTAAAAATTCTTAAAATTTATGCCCAATTTTATGTGAAGCAGGCATGAATGAATTCGTTCGGCAATCCATTTTTCTTATTACTGTAAAACATCCGAATCCTTTATCGCTCGACACTGCATATCTAAGAAAAATTTGCTACCGACTCCGTCGAGCAAGAGAAAAATCGAAGCTTTACAGTAATAAGAATATTAGTATTCCGAGCAGATCCATGCACTGGTTTAATAAACAGATTATCATGAGGAGTCGAACTCTCTATTTCTCGCTGTGGTGTGAGTAGTAATACTGATAGACCACTTGGGGAATTGGCGGCAAAAGTTTAAAATGTTACATAAATGTAGCCTAGTGTAAAATCAGCGAATCAGTTGAGGCGAGAGGTGGGTACGAAGAAACTGATCTTTGCCGATTGGCTGAATCGTTAATGCTTTCAAATCACTATACTCTAAAAAAGTCTGAAGAATTTTGAATCAGGCTATAGACAACTTTCTCTCGATTCTGTTGAAAAAATTTAACTTTCATGCCAAATCGACGATCCAGATCGCTTCATGGTTCTCCATGGAATAGAACCAAAAATTATGGTAACGCCGATTTTTTTCGCGATGTCAAAACTGCCATTTATTGCGCAATTCTGAAAGACATACATGTAACCCATCGGTTGACACGAGTTACTATGTTAATAGTGAATTCGACGATTTAAAGCAATGTAATGAATATTTAGCTTAACACAAAATCCAGATAATTTTAAACTCAACCGACGACTTAGTGGTGGGTATTGCTCTGCATCTGGTGTATTGATCTTAAGTCGTCCTTCATAAACGAACTTTTAATTCATGTCTAAGAATCTACTAGTCCGCCTCATCGCCAGTGGCCCAGACGACGCATAAACTAATAATGATCAACATTTGCGTTTGCCAGCTAATTTTCGTTTCCGGTTTCTTCCAATGTAAGCCTTAAGCAACTGTGCGACGAAGAGGAGCAAGATCTGAGGATTCATTAGAATTGAGAGATTGATTTTTCCTCAATGAATCTGTCTAAAGTGATTGTCATGTCATCATCTGAACTTGTACATATTATACTGAATTGATAATGAGCACATTTTCATTTTAGCGAAATTTACGCCCGGCGATTGTAAAAAAATCAGTCGATTCTTCATATAACTAATTTTTCTTTGGTTCTCGCACGTGCTAATTGCTTCTTCTTTTATTCGTTTCATCAAAGAGAAATGGCGGCATCGATGTTCTCAGATTATTTTTAAGATAATTTATGTAACACAATATTTCACAGCTAGTACTATAAATTTTAAAAAATAATACTGCTATAATTCAATTAAAAAGTTTTTCGGCTAGAAACAATGAGCAACACATTGTGTAATGAATCAATGAGTTCCTGAACGATTTGATTCTTCATACTTACACATATATGTATTACGTCTTAATAAATGCATGTTTAATTTATGTAACGTACGACCTATGTATGCAACTTCCTACATATAAGTATAATTCATGAGACAAACAGCTATAGTCTGTTTCATTCATCCGAGAGCTTTTTCAGTAAATGTTTTCGGAGGCTACAGTAACCCCATCTTTCTTATTTACTATATCTCGCTAGATCTCACTGTAACTACATACGTAGCGAAGAAGGATTTTTCAATTATATTTTTTGCGGCATAATTTATTCTCGTCTTCCAGCAGATCAATCAGCTTGCAGATAAAATCGCGCATTCAGCTTACCTAACTTGACACTTTAAACACAATAGACTGAGATGTTAAGAAACGCCGCGAAGTCCCCTATAGCTCAGTGGTAAAACGTATGCTTGTAGCCGAAGCAACCCCGGTTCGATCCCTGCCGATAGCTTTTATTTAGCGCACTTACTGTAGTATGTCCCAGCACTGATTAAATGCCTAAATTAAATTAACATGGACGGATTAGTACATTAAAAATGGAAGAATTCCAGCCAATCGCCCTCACTGAGCTGATTTGCCCAATTACAGTAAATCGTCTTGTTTCGCTTACTGTAGCCCTTCGAAAAAATTGACTAAAAAGCTCTCGAATAAATGAAACAGACTATAAATTCCTTTTGAAAATTCTCCAGGCGATCAAACGAAAAAACCAATTTTAATTTTGATCGAAGTCAGAATAATCGTTATTGAAATTTTTCTTCAGATGCTTCCTCATCAATCCAATGGCGGCAATTCAGCTGCAGTTAACATTACAGAATTCAGCCAAGTGCAAGGACCGTTGGATAGACCCGGCAGCGTTTTAGTAACAGTAGCTTCAGTTATTGCCTTTTCCTTTTCAATGTTATTAAATCTATCCTTCTATTCAAAATTTTTTGACCTGATACAGCGCCTAGGTAGCTTAAAAAGGGTTCATCTTGCAGAAATAGGTTCATTTGTCTCAGTTACAGGCTAGATTAACTTCATTACCACACTGCGATATGTTGTTTGATAAGTTGTCCACAAAAATGGGCACCAGCCTAAATTCTGGGGAGTTCAATGAGGCAAAAATGCCAAAAATAGCACCAAAAATCAGTGGGGTCTCAGTGTTTCTTAGAGTGCGGGTCCCACTGGTCCCTGCGGGGGGGGGGGGGGGGGGGGGGGGGGGCGCGCGCGCGCGCGCGGGGGGGGGGGGGGGGGGGGGGGGGGGGGGGGGGGGGCGCGCGCGCGCGCGCGCGCGCGCGCGCGCGCGCGCGCGCGCGCGCGCGCGCGCGCGCGCGCGCGCGCGCGCGCGCGCGCGTGAGCGGCGCGGGGGGGGGGGGGTGGCAGCAGCAGCAGCAGCAGCCAGCAGCCTACGTGTGTGTGTGTGTGTGTGGGGGGGGGGGGGGGGGGGGGGGGGGGGGGGGGAAAGCTATTCATTTTCCTTCTTCTTCTTTTATATACATTTACACACACACACACACACACACACACACACACACACACACACACACACACACACACACACAC
>JAVLUZ010000389.1:71112-86933 GCA_036768485.1 Mermis nigrescens
AATGTAGGTACAACGTAGCACAAAACAAATGGAATTCGCGTTGAACCAACGCGGCAGGGTGTAGAGCCATCTCTACATGTCTCAGTCAGTTGTGTTGATTTCGCCGAATAAACCATCGGTTAAGGATCACTAACTTTAGTGGTAACAATTCACAATAAATACGTCCATATGATTAAAAATTATGTTCTGCAATTTCTGAATCCAAATCGCCAAAATTTCCCATTTTCTATGATTCCAGTATATCATGAAATATGCCGGAATAGTACAGTCGATTTGGCAAAAGCGCTTATGAAGGCGTATTATGTGCTATAGGATAGAAGTAAACGACAGGTAATTAAGAACAACAGGAGGTCTCAACCTGGAAACGAATTAACGTCGATATAATGTGGGTACAAAATAATGCCAAAATTCCGCTTGAAAAAATTAAAAAATCAAGTAACAGGATTTCCGCACACTAAAGTCAAAATCTTCAAGCTCCTCTGTTGATTTTTTCGGATTTGAATCATTCTAAAAATTAAACTCATGATGAGAAACATATAGAATTAATAGGGACTATGTGCAGCGATTCAATTGTTCTGAAATTCCGAACACCCCGCACGCTTCCCGAGAGTGAAAGTTTCTAAATTTCACTGTAATATAATTCGAGCGCATAATGTGATATCTATATAAAATGAACAACCTCGCAGTCTGAAAATTTTACCATTGTTACAGAATTTCCGGATTCTCGAAGACTACTACAGTAACCAAATTTGCAACGTTCGATGTCTATGGTCTCAATTTTTTGCATAAGATATCCAGTGGATATCAGACGAGTAATAAATCATAAAATTTAGTCACCGTAGCTCATATGGAAATTGAAGGGGGAGGGGGAATTCTACATAAGATCCGAATTTTCTTCTACGGAACTTGAGTATACATCCTTGGAAACATAATTTTTTACTTGATATTCGTTCAGCGAAAGCAGTTTATTTTCCAAATGTAAACACCCCAGCGTTCCTGGCACTTCTCTTTGTCTAACCAAACTCGGCGGAACTTTTACATCATACAAACTTATTTTTGTTCCATTATCAATGAACTGGCGATCCACCGGCAGAGACCTTGACAAGCCAAATTTTATTCAATCAAAATGAATGTGCTGTTCCAGGAACACGTCGATGTCTTGTGCCAGTTTTCGGTAGACACAGAGTCAACTGCTGTACTTATATTATATCCAAAAATAAGGAACTAATTGCCACATTTATGACCGATTTACGATTTCAGAAAAATGTTTTGTAAAGTATGAGAATGGGTGATTTAGAATTATTTCAAGATCATCGGCAAAAAGCATAATTTTAGTTTTATCCTTTTTACACAAAGTTTTACATTGTCGTTAATATAAAAAGTAAAAATAAAGTAGGACCTAAAATACTTCCTTCAGGTATGAACACCATCATATGTAAGTGGGCGGAACCTAAATTCTGGAGGATTTTTAAAGTTCAAAATGGTCCTTAAAATGTATAGTATGCCGAAAAACACCATTTTAAACGTTTATCGAGTACTATCCATTGGCATCAAAAAATCGCGAAAAAATTTTCAAAATCCGAATTTTGTGGGGATATTTAGTTTTGAAAGGGGGTATTCGCCATCTTAAGGGGTCATTGCATACCCCCACGCCCACGTGTACACCACTAGTTACATTTATGGATTAAGAAATTTCATTTTTAATCTAATAATTTCTAAATTAATCAGTTAAAAACATTTAATCCACTTCTAATTAAGCAAAGCAGGTCGTTGTTTTGTATATTGGTGGCGTGTTTAAACGGTAAGAAGCTCACAGGTCAAAACTGACTGTATGCTATAAAGATTTCTTAGTTTTCCGCTTATTTTCCTACGCCGAATTAGTCCTTTTGTTGGATTTTGCGGTTTATGATTTCAAACGGGGCAATTGATTCAATGATTTGTATTACACAAGTCTATTCTAGTATTATAAGCATAAATATATGTTTCTTACTGTATGATTAAAATCAAAGATTGACTGCTGAATAAAAGTTGTGCACTTTTCATTTCGGGTGTCTGTCGTGCTCCGTCTGTCGTTTGACTGATAATTTTATGATTTGATTTATTTTGATTTGATTTACCTAAATCGAATAGAAAAGCTGTTTAAACTGATGCAGTAATCACGATTCTATAAAATAAATACAAATATTTAATTTTCGTCGCACAAAAAAAGAACACAATAAGAAAAGAAACATTAATATACAATGAAATACAATTATAAATAAACATTCGACATGAATCATCATACAAAATCACATATTCTAAAAGCAAGAAATTATTAATTAAAGTACATTTATACGAGATTAGTGCAAAAGACGAAGGTAGGCGTGCAGGCTAAATAAGGCAGTAATTATTTGCAGTCAACTGCAGGCAATATAGCACACAATGTAAAATTATATGCAGTCAAAAACGAGCGGCCTAGACTGCAGGCAATCTAGCACACAATGTAAAATTATATGCAGTCAAAAACCAGCGGCCTAGACTGCAGGCAATCTAGCACACAATGTAAAATTATATGCAGCCAAAAACCAGCGGCCTTGACTGCAGGCAATATAGCACACAATGTAAAATTATATGCAGTCAAAAACCAGCGGCCTAGACTGCAGGCAATATAGCACACAATGTGATATTATATGCAGTCAAGCTGAATGCTTATTGATATAGGAGCTGGCGCTTCGCTTCTCGAAGCATTTTATTTCTACTACAGTAAAACAACAATTCCCTGGAATGGGGACAAGAAGAACAGCAACAGCTACTCAATATCTATCACGTAGGACCAGAGCTTACACTGGCCCATCAAAATGTGCTAACGGGCGACTGGGCACTGGGCAGCTATTGAAGCTGCTACCCATGCAGCGCGAAAAAACATTCCCCGGTGAGAAAGTAAATCTGCCGGACCATTTCAAATAAAAGTGCCTTCTAAAACCATCTACTACAGGTTGAAATGCGAGCGAAGCGCCAGCTCCCCATATCAATAAGCATTCAGCTTGACTGCATATAATTTTACATTGTGTGCTATATTGCCTGCAGTCAAGGCCGCTGGTTTTTGACTGCATATAATTTAACATTGTGTGCTAGATTGCCTGCAGTCTAATCCGCTGGTTTTTGACTGCATATAATTTTACGTTATGTGCAATATTGCCTGCAGTCAAGGCCGCTGGTTTTTGACTGCATATAATTCTCCATTGTGTGCTAGATTGCCTGCAGTCAAGGCCGCTGGTTTTTGACTGCATATAATTTTACATTGTGTGCTATATTGCCTGCAGTTGACTGCAAATAATCACTGCCGGCTAAATAAATTATGCACTTAGAACACGCCCCTAGCAAATACCCCGTTAGATAAACTTTTTTCAACTTTTCACGGAGGGAAGCAACACTAGGAGATCTTACAACAGCTTCAGGGAGAGAATTCCATACGTGAATCCACCTATTGGATAAATCATACCCACGAACATCAAGCCGTAAAGGAGTGCATTCACATTTCATTGAATTTTGAGCACGCGTGCTGTTTTCACAAGAAGTAAAAAAGTCAGCTTGCTGCAAAACGCATCTACCACTCAATATCTGATACATCATACACAGATCACTACGCAATCTGCGAATCTCCAGGCTATCCAATTCTAAGAAACTGAGTCTTTCAGCATAAGAAAGTCCCCGAAATCCAATAATTTTACGTGTAAAATTTCCTTTGAACATTTTAGATCATTGAAAAATGGGTCTTACGGTACGGATTCCAAACAGTGCTACAATACTCAAGAAGCGGTCTGACGTAAACAGTAAAAGCCCTAGACATTTAGTTTATTTTTAGAAGCAAATTGATTTCGATATTAGCATAGCCCTAGCATAAGCTCTACGCGTTATATCATTATAGTGGAAATTAAAATCAAGTTTACTTGATACGTAAACACCCAAATCCTTTACAGAATTTACACTCTGTTCTACAGTCAGGTCAGAAATTCTATAAGAATGCTTGGGATTTCCAAAACCTAGATATAACGCGTAGAATTTTTCAGTAGCAATTTTTTACTGCCAATCCTTGGACCAGACTACGAGTTTAGCGATATCATCTTGAAGTTGGGTGTGATTGCTAGATAAATTATAAAGCTTGACGTCATCGGCAAAAAGGCAAACTTTGCTATTTAAGCGTTCGCTAATGTCATTTATGAATAATGTGAAGTTTTACTTTGCAAAATCGTACTACGCTAAGCTTTCTAGAAACCAATTTTGCAGCTGCTATCTGGAATGCTGAAAGTTGATATTCACGTTGAAGGTTTCGTGAAATCGACTATACCTATAGTCTGTTTCACAAAACCTTGTGCATAAATCACAATTCCTGAGTCGATGTAAATCAATTACAAAAGCAATTTAAACTGAAGCGACAATCCAATCACGATACTGTGCATAGCAATTGATACGTCTATGAAGTTTCACCAAACAAAAGTGTATTACAGTCTCGGCTAATATTGAGAATAAGGTGACCTCCTAGAAATTAACTTTGCATGGATGATTTAATCTAATTACGGGTCAAGAAATTCAAATCTGAAAGAATTAGGTGTGTGTCGGTCGGCATTATTGACCGAGTTACAGGCTGTTGAACTTCATGTGTTTAAGGATAACAAATTAATTGAGACGAATTGGGCTATTCTCAGTATTGCCGTTTTTACTTCTATTATACTTAGGCTTAGGCTTAGTATATCTTTAAAGGTGTTTAAAGCTGCTTAGGTCGAGGTCGCTCCGGCTCAGGTCGATGTATAGATGCTTATACCTACTTGAGTACAAATTTTCAAAAAAACGTGATTTTATGCCTTTTCAAGCAATAATCTATAACGTAGATGTTGAAAACACGATCTGTCAACCATGAGAGTGAAAAAATCTTTGACACAAAAATTTTTTTCGAAAATTTTTTTTCACTTACATGGTTTTCCGACAGTTTTTTCGACCTCTAAGTTAAAGATTATTGTTTGAAAAGGCATAAAATCACGTTTTTTTTTTGAAAATTTGACAAGGTCACCTTATTCTCAATATACTCCACAGTCTCGCTAGTTCGCTGAAAATTGATTTTCATGCACAAGGTTTCGTGAAATAGACTGGTCATTTTCGAAAATTTTTGTTTTGGAATTTTCGATCTTTTTTCATTTTTTCCAATTTTTCTAGATTAGGTATGGTAAATTTTTGTGCGCTGATCACAAATATGACAACGATTTTGGACTAAGATAATTAATTTTCCGATTATTGAAATTTAAAAATTGTTTTCTATTTTGAAAAAATTTAAAATTTTCCAATTTTTTTCAATTTTGCTGGCATATGGTCAATTTTCATGTAGATCACGAATCCGACATCCACTCTGAACGCATGCCAGCAATTTTTTTTTCAAAAATTATCCCTCAATGTTGTTTACGGATCTGTTTTGATATCAGGCAAAAAATAAGCCGGCACTTATACAGAATAGTAACTGCTGTTGTGCAAAATATAGCCGCAACAGTTATTGATTTTTTCAAACATCTTGTTTTTTCCTAGGCTTTGGCTTAGCTTTATGTGGGTAGTAGTACTCCCGCTTAGGTCGGATTGCTCCTACTTAGGTCGTTATCATTCCCGCTTAGGTCAAGATCATAGGTGGGCGTGGACAGCACCAAAATTCTTCGGTGGAGGTTTTCAAAGCTTAAAAAACGGTCTTAAGATGGTGGTATGGTGAAAAAACACAATTTCTAACATTTCTCATCAAGCACTATCCATTGGCATCAAAAATTGCGGAAAAAGAATAATTCAAAAATGGGGGTATTTTGGTTTCTGGGGGTATTTGGCCTTCTGGGGGTATTTGGCCTTCTGGGGGTTGCATACCCCAAACCTCCTCCTCCCCTACGCTTACGTGTGGTCGAGATACAGGCATTATTTTGTCTGATGACGTCATAATAGCTACTATTCTGTAATGTGAGCTTGTTAATGTATTTTTATCTGTTTTTGGGGGTACCATTCTTTGAATTTTAGCCAAAATGCTGAGAATAAAATGGGGGGCATATATGCACATTGTCAAAAGATCTGGGAACTTGTGGAGTTTGCTCCCCTTCCCAGACAGAAGCGTTATTGTTGCAACGCGGCGATGACGCTGCCGTTTGGAAGGGGGAGTAAACTCTACAAGTGCCAGTTCTGAGTGGGTTAAAATGAGTTTCCTGTGGGGGTGGGGTAAGTAAAGGCCAGTATCCTGGATTTTGTTTAGGCGGGGCACGACCAAAATTCTTCAAAAACATAAGGGGGACCAGTAGATGAATTAAAAAAAATGTTATACGACCACTAGATCTATATATACACTTTGTAACTTTTGATTCCCAGCATATATCTAAAATAGGGTTCCCCCATCCCACCAAATCCGAAAATGTTTTGACCTCCCCCGATTTTTGAAAAAAATCGTATTTGAGGTGTTTTTTGGCCGATTTTGACCAAAAATTTGAGGTCATTCTCCCCCCCCAAAAAAAACTGCCCGAACCCCCAAAATTCGAGCCATTACATGTATGCTTACCACGTACTTTAAATATGGTGAGAATTTAAGGGACTCCTTCTATTCTAGGGTAGAGGCAGCCTGAAGGTGGCACGCTCAAACACCCCCAGCAGGGTCCAGGGCAGAACCTTTGGAATTTTTGTGAAAACGGCACCTCAAAGTTGAATTGTAACCTTAAAATTTTCATAAAACTAGGTTAGTATCGGTTCTAAAATCAGTCTGAAAATATTCACACTTCATCACTAAAATTCTTTATCATCGCTTGAAAATGTCTCTTGCATGGATCTCGGGGCACGTGCCTACACGTGGGCAGCATGGAAATTTTGGGGGTCAGGATGGGGGAATTTGCCAAAAATGTGACTAAAAATAGAATTCTGGGGCCTGTAGTAATATGGGGGGTTTCAGCTTCCGGGGGTACAAACCGCCTACACCCATGTGTGCACGTGCCCCCTATTTCCCTGAATACGGGCCCTCTTAAAATGTACTTAATTTTGCTATTTATTGCCAAATTTTGATACCTACCTACTTAATGGAATGACATGTAGCATTAAATATATACGAAATAATGGAAGAAAAAATTTTCAATGAACGAACTGTACATTACTGCTTGAAAATAAGTATTTTTATTTGAAATCACACTGTTAGACGTCATTGGAAGCTTTTTCGTAGTTCGGGTAATAGGTTTGGTTCCAAAAAGGCCTGAGAGGGTGGGATACCTCCCATACCCTCAGTGTGCGTGTGTGTGGGGGACAGTTTCCGAGCTTAACAAACAAGCTCAGATCCCCAATCTTTCCACTCTCCCCGCGTAGAACATACATAAGTCTTTTTAAATTCTTGAATGTCGTGAACTTCCAGGGCAAAATAAGTTTGAGTTACTGAGGTTTGAATAACGGCTCGTAAGAATATAGACATCTGACGAACGTTTTTGACGTTCAGAGGGCTTGACTTTGTGACATGACTTAGTTGTGTAATGTTAAGAATACATAGGCAGTTGGATATGTACAGGGGCGTAACTAGGGGGGCGGGGGGAGGGCCCGGCCCCCCCCGAAATGGAAAAATAATTTTTTAAAAGCAAAGGGGGGACCCTTTGCTTTTTTCTTCCAGTGAAGTGGAAACGGATTGTGGACAGCCATAATGCGTTTTCAGCACACTTTTTAGCTTCTAAACTCAAAATTTTCCGGCGCTTCGCGCCGGATTTCTCATGTTCTGTTTTTTCTTACTTTAGAAGCCCAGATTTTACTTAAAAATAACGAATTCGTCAAAATTTTCGGCGCTTCGCGCCGAATTTCTTGTGTTCTATCTTTTTTCTTACCTTAAAGCCCAGATTTTACTTAAAAATAACGAATTCGTCAAAATTTTCGGCGCTTCGCGCCGAATTTCTTGTGTTCTATGTTTTTTCTTACTTTAAAAGCCCAGATTTTACATAAAAATAACGAATTTGTCAAAATTTTCGGCGCTTCGCGCCGAATTTCTTATGTTCTATGTTTTTCCTTACCTTAGAAGACTAAAATAAAAAATTTGTCAAAAATTTTCGGCGCTTCGCGCCGGATTTCTTATGATCTATGTTTTTTCTTACCTTAGAAACCCAGATTTTGCTTAAAAATAACGAATTCGTCAAAATTTTCGGCGCTTCGCGCCGAATTTCTTCTGTTCTATGTTTTTTCTTACCTTAGAAGCCCAGATTTTACTTAAAAATAGCGAATTTGTCAAAATTTTCGGCGCTTCGCGCCGGATTTCTCATGTTCTATCTTTTTTCTAACCTTAAAGCCCAGATTTTACTTAAAAATAACGAACTAGTCAAAATTTTCGGCGCTTCGCACCGATTTATTATGTTCTGAATTAGTTTTCTTGAAAAAATTGCAAATTTAAATGCAAAGAAAAGAATTTCGAAATGTTTTGTAGTAAAGCTTTAATTTGATATTGAGAAATTAGTCATACCGATAGGTTAAAAGATAGATTTTTTATATCCAAATTTGAAATAAAGCAAGAAAATTTTTGAATTTTTTTAAATTTTTCACTTCACCATAATATAGATCTTGTCGAGAATCGCTCAAAAATGCCATTATTTTCGCGTATCTCCTAATGGTTCCCGAGATATAGGACTTCAAAAATTTTGAGCCCCCCCCCCCGAAATCAAATCCTGGTTACGCCCCTGGATATGTATATATGTGTTACGTATCGAATCGCATTTCTTGATCAATTTTTAAGATTAGACTTAGTAAAATAAAGTAATTTTTCAAGCTGCTTATTATGTCAGTTCTATACGGCTTAGATCGATCCGTAGCTCTGGCAAATTTCGCACAACATAAATTGGCATATACTACTTACGTAGTTCAAAATAATATGTTTAGAAAGCAAGATTTTTCGAATAATCGCTGTCAGCACTGCCAGCTTCTTAGAGAGATTTTAAAAGCTTCACTCTTCTAAGTGCTCTTATGAGCACTTATTAGAGCTGTACCGGGCCGCCTTTTTACTGGGGCGGGGCCGGAGTCTGACCGAAGGCTAAAAACATACCATATCATGTGATCATGCAACGTTCCATGCTGGCATTTGTTATGTCAAATATGTGCCCAGCCAGACGTGCACTTAGGGTATTATACGGATACTGGACCCTGAAGCTGGGAAGTAGAAATTACTATAAGTCGGTTTTTCCAAGGATAGAAAACAGAAGTATAGGCGAACCTGTGAAGCAGGATTATATAACATCGCTGACTGACCCACACTCAAGAGTAGTTTGATAGGGTAGGAAGCAAAGGTGGGCAGCAATTAAATTCTGGGGTGGGATGCAAAAATTTTTTAAAGGTCAACAAAAGGTCTTAAAAATTTAAAAATGGTGGTATTGCGAAAATACCATTTTCAACGTTTTTCATCGAGCACTATCCGTTGGCATAAAAATTGTGAAAAAACAAAATTTTTAAAGTTGAATTTCGGGGTATTTCAGTTTCTGGGGGGGGGCACGCCCACGAGTGAGGAGAAGAGTCTAGTATGAAAATGTGTATTGAAAACTCAAGTTACAGACTTTGGAAAATAGATGATATGCTTTCTCTGATTTTGTGATTTAAAATTTTGACAAGAGTACCTAAAAAGAATATGTAAATTCGCATGCAGTGTGATCGATTTACTTAGTGGTCCAAAATAAGCATGAAAGCATCAGTTCTATAAAATAATGCTAGGTGTCAGGTAAACAAAATCCTGATTCCCTATACCTTCCAATTTAATTTCATAAAATCGCTTTTTGTTTTGGGCAGTCGTCGGATCGTCATTCGTCAGTACATTTTTAGAATGAACGAACCACTTTTACATTATAATATGGATTTAAATAGCAAATAAATACCTATAGGTAGCAAAGTTACTATAAGCTAATTTTGAAATTTTCCAATACCATGAAGCACGGTTTTTTTGTATTCGGCAAAGAGTTTTCCCGGTGTACAAAGACTTTTTGGGACCGTCTATGTACATGTACAAAGATTTCAGGGAAGACAAAATTGCAAAAAGGTCTGAAATTCGCAGAAATTTTCGGCGCTTCGCGCCAAACTGAGTAATTGTGTGTTCTATATATCCCTATAATAGCAAAAATTGCATTTCAAAAGGAAACATGTGGCGCTTCGCGCCGTTTTAAGACGATTCTTAGTGATTTTTGCCCTTAGAGACCCAGAAATTAGTTAAAATGCATTACTAAAAGTCGATCAACTACTAAATCGCTACTGTACCATATTATAGTACTTAAAAATTTGTATGTACAAAATGTACAAAGACTTTTGGGGACCATCTTTGTACATGTACAAACGGACCTTGTGCAAAAAACACTGATCTGAAGACTGACCGTGCATGTATATATGTGCCCAGCTCTTATTCATGTCATATATCATTATGGTAGTGATAAAAAATAATAAAAATTAATAATGACAACAATATAATAATAAATAAAAATATTTATATTTACCACGCGTAATACCTTTACTCAAAATAATATCATGTACAGTTGAAAAATTTTATCCTTCTCGTGGAAAAATTTTATTCTTCTCATGGTGAATACTTGCAACTTGTTTATGATTGTATTTTCCATGCTTTGAGCTATTAGCAAAATTGTTTTATTCATGCCTCATATGTGTACTCGTTACTGATTGTTATATAATTACTAAGTTGGATGGTAGTAAAGAAATATTATTTATGTCACTTCAGTCTGCCTTGCAAATATGATAAATATGTATTTATGGAAAATTTTCCGAGAACTAAATTCGTTTTCTCATCGGTACGAAAAGGCAAATTAATTTTCACTTAGTCGGCTACGGGGCATTACGATGAAACCATTCAAGGAACTCGTTGCTCATTACTGCAATGGTAAAACTTTGCCAGAAGTATTTCATGCCCGTGGAATGGATCTAATGCGTGATCCTCATTTAAATAAAGTACGTCACATTTTGCTACGTTTATATAGGTTTGATTTTGAATTTCGCCTTACACTGACGTTTCTGCCCCATTCAAATCGAAAGTTCGGTAATATCTTCAACTTCTATTTCTGGCTCGGATTACTCGTTTACAAAATTTAATACGAATTATGAATATTTCGCTTGAAAATTAGAACGTCGTCAGCTATATAAAATTAGGCGGGCGACTCTCTTCAATATTTTATAATTGAAATAATGTGATAGTAGTAGCTTCGTAAACAGTTCTAAACGTCGAAATGTTTATTTGCTGTATATAGATTAGATCAATTTTAAATTGCAATTCAGGGGTTAATGTTTTCGCAGCTAATTAATGCATCCTTCCTTGATAATGAAGAAAACTTCGAGAAGAAGACGCGGAGAGCACAAGCAAATTCTGTTGTCAGATAACGAAATTAAACAATACAGCTAGCTTTATGATAATATTCACATGATTGTAACTTAATTAACAGAAATATACTGCCAGCCTTGAAAAAGATTGCTCTTTGTAAACTTGCGATTATTGAAAAGTAAAACCAAAACATCCTAAACCGTACCCTTCTTTTTCGTCAGAAATAAGCTGTTGAACAGAGCGAAACCCGCTTTTAATTCGATTAATTATTAGAAGAGCTATGAAAATATGTGTGCGATTCGTTGTTTAAAAAATCTTCTGGGTCGTATTTCAAAGGGAATGGGCTTCACTCTGCGGGAACGTCAGTTGCTCAACGTGCACGGCTTATTGCCTCCGGCTATTATGAGCCAAGAATTGCAAGTCCGTCGATGCCTTCAGAATCTGAGAAACGCTCCAAACGATTTGATCCGTTACGTTCAACTGAGCAGTTTACAGGTAGATATTTTTAACGGATAAAATTCGGTAATAAATATGGTCTGCATTCATTGTCGAAATTTTAATTTTTGGCCCGGCTCTCTCAGCCCGATTAATTGTTTTTTGGAGCATTATTCTTCTAGTGCCTGCGCATATTAAAGAAATATCAAATATATCCGTACGACGATCATTTATGTACATATGATCAGTGATCGGACCGAGGCCTCGGCCTCGGCCTCGGCAAGCCTCGGCGTTTTTTGGAGCCTCGGCCTCGGCGCCGAGGGCGAAGCTGAAAAGTGCCGAGGCGCCGAGGGTTAAAATCAAATTTATATAAGTTTAATATATCCATTAAATATTAACTATTTAGAATGCATCTGCAGTACACACGCTGTTTCTTACCTATTGGCTTTTCTTATGGTTTTAGGCGCGTACCCAGTTACACCAAGTTACATACAGCAAAGTGCCAATTGATATTCATTTGATGACTGACTTTTATTTCTCATGCTCGCTACTTGGATCGGAAAGTACAGTGCAGAGAAAATAATCGTAATATTAAACACTTTATCTAACTAAAATAAATGTGTATATGTTTATTGTTGTTAGCCAGAATTCTGATTTTAATCTGATGAAGCAGATAATTCATCATCAAAATCCAGATCATCTGAATCAGAGTTAGCCTCATTCATTTCGCCTTGTTGTGCTATCGCATCATCGTCGTCGTCATCGTTTATCAGATTCTTTAAAGTCGCACTATTATAACCAACTGCTTTGAGATTATGCTTTACAAAAAAGAGTTTTTGAACATTTGTCTGTCATTCATTCACCACAGCTTTTCTATTCTTCCACCTCATTGTCATGAATTATTTTTTATTTTAGAGGTTTTGTGTATCAGTATCACTGATTAAGTATCCTACCGACCTTCCTGCATAGCATATAGTTCCTATTTTAACCCTAACGCAGAGCTCAGGCTCGTATACAGGGGGATTGGGGGAAAGTGCCCCTTTCGAAATAAAATTTGAGAATAATCGCGAAAGACCTTTCGCGCTTCGCGTTGAATTTCACAATGATATTTTGTACAACCAAAAGCGTCTTTTTGCTACATGGATCGGAAAGTACAGTCGCTACATGCAGAGGCGGATTTAAAGGGGGCGGCCGCTCCCCATTGGCCAAAATATTTGGCGAGATAAAGAATGGATATGCAATTTGCAATGATTTTTGGTCGTCAGTGACCATAATTTCTCAAATTTTTCCGGCGCTGCGCGCCGGATGATACCTATTAATGACATTTATTTACTTTCTTGGCGACCTGGGCCCGGTTTCACCATAAGTTTACGACTCCTAAGAGTCCTACGACTTCCGTTTCACGGGAAAATCGGGTTCCACCATCTTTTTACGAGTTATGAATTACGACTACGAGTTATGAGTAACGAGCAACGGGTTAATAGTTCGTATTACGAAAGTTTCACCAGGATTCCCGTAGGACTCACAAAAACTCATTTTTACGAGTACTTTTTGGACCTTTTTACGAGTACTCGTAACAAAATGTATATCTTTTCTGTTGCGTATGACATTCTTCGTTAGTCATTGTCTCTGTTTTAAACAGCATAATTACGTAATTAATTGCAGATTTTATGCCGCTCGATAGAAAAACATAGAAAGTGTTGAGAAATGTTTGGGATTTAGTCAACAAGAATTAATAAGCTTCTCAGAAAATTTATAACTTTAAATAAAAACGAAAATAATAATATTAGTAATAATAATAATGACGATAATAACAATAATAATAATAATAATAATAATAATAATAATAATAATAATAATAATAATAAGAATAAGAATATTACTAATACTAATAATAATAATTATTATTATTATTATAATACTAATACTAATAATAATCATAATAATAATAATAATAATAATTAATAATATTATTATTATTATTATTATTATTATTATTACTATTATAATTTATAAACAAAATCAATTAAATCAGATTCAGAGACGTTACGAAGCTAAAAGTATATCACAGCGTATTATTTCAATTTTCAAATTTAACAAATCATTCTTAGTTGTCATTAATACGTACATAAAATATGCAGTCGGCTCTTTTCCGAAGGAAGTGCGATGAAATTCTAATTTTCAGAAATCTAATCAAAAATGTCTGATTTCCGCAATTCATGCAAAATGTATAAGTGATTGTAATATTTTTCATAAAAAAGCTGCGAACATTATTAACAAGGGCTAAAGAAATAAAATTTCGAATTACTACTCAAGAATGCAGCTTAAGAATCGAATTTTATGGGATTTCTCTAACATTTTTTGAAAAATATATTATTTTTTAATGCTAATCTTCTTACCCTTTACATGTGCTGCCAGTATATGTATTATTTAGGTGTGTGCACGAAAGTGAAACAAATTGAGAAAAAACAAACCAGAAAACTATTAAACGCTCTAGTCTGATACTTCTTTACCAGTCCTACGGACCTCTTTTTGATCCGTGATAATATCACAAAATTTACGAATCTTTTCACTCGTAACATTCGATCGTAATATCTGGCGAAACCGCCCAGCCGTTATTCGTGAAAAACACTCGTAGAACTCGTAACTCGTAGCCCGTGGCTCGTAAATCTCAGTTTTTGGTGAAACGGAAATTTGTAGCACTCGTAGCCCGTACTCATGAAACCATCACCCGTAACTCCTAACTCGTAGCTTTGTGGTAAAACCGGGCCCTGGAAGCCCTTTTCTGTTCATGTAGGTTTCAAAACAATTTTAACAGCAGAAACAGCTATTTTTGCATAGTTTTCTTCTATTTTCAATAAAAAAATTTCAATGTTTTCCATCAAATGCTATAAATACAGGAAATTAAGCAGTAAATCATGCTTCTAGACGTCTATCCGCCTTAGTTTTGCAAATTTCTAGGCGCTTCGCGCCAGATTTTTGTTAAAGTCTTAGAAATTTAATGATTTTTTTGCACAAAGTTGTCGAAAATTCTAAAATTTTTAGAAAAATATAACTTCAAAAGTGATTTTATGTTAAAGTATACAATGTAAAACACCGAAAAATGCTATTTCGCGCATTGAGGGCAAAATTTTGTACCTGTTTTTGACTTTTTTGGAAAAGTTTGTGTACCGCCCCCTCCCGCTACTGGATGGATCAGAAAGTACAGTAATTCTCGCATTCGTCTGCTACCATAAAACGTTCAAAGACTCTTTTTTTGTAAAGCACAATCTCAAAGCAGTTGGTTATAATAGTGTGACTTTAAAGAATCTGATAAAGGCTGACGACGACGATAACGCGATAGCACAACAAGGCGAAATAGATGAGGCTAACTTTGATTCAGATGATCTAGATTTTGATGATGAATTATCTGCTTCATCAGATTGAAATAAAAATTCTGGCCAACATCAATAAACATTTGTTTTAGTTCGATAAAGAGTTAAATATTACGATTATTCTCTATCTCATGTACATACAAAATATTCTAAGAGTACTATTTATGGGTATAGGTATATAAGCTTGACCCTCGGCATTACCCTCGGCCTCGGCCTCGGCCTCGGCCGAGGCAAGGATTTTAAGTCGCCTCGGCCTCGGCCGAGGCCGAGGGTCCAAAAAGTACCCTCGGTCCGATCACTGCATATGATAAATGATCCTCATCCTCCCCAAACATCGAAAATTTTCACTTCATTTTTAATTTTTGAGCAGAAGCCTCCTCTTTAATCGTTTGTTGGACATTTTCGTCTTTTAAACCAAAATACGAGGTCCGTTATATATTATACCCCAAAATGGCCCTCTCTTATCGCATTCTCAAAATTGTGAGTCGGTAAATAATGCACGTGGTAATAGTCAAGGGTATTATCCTAGCATGTATCCACCTTCGAAAAAACGATTACCGGATAATTGCTCGCCAACAATTGTTCGAGAGCAATTGCTCGCCAACAATTGCTCGCCAACAATTGCTCGCCTAGCAATTGATCGCCCAGCAATTGCTCGCCAAGCAATTGCTCGCCAAGCAATTGCGTGCTCTGCCCAGCGATTGCTC
>JAVLUZ010000389.1:86950-146677 GCA_036768485.1 Mermis nigrescens
GGGACACTTTCCGAGCTTAACAAACAAGCTCAGATCCTAATCTTTCCTCTCTCCCCGCGTAGAACTTACATAAGTCTTTTCAAATTCTTGAATGTCTTGAACTTTCAGGGCAAAATAAGTTTGGGTTACTGAGGGTTTGAATAACGGCTCGTAAGAATATAAACATCTGACGAAAGTTTTTGACGTTCAGAGGGCTTGACTTTGTGACATGACTTAGTTGTGTAATGTTAAGAATACATAGACAGTTGGATATGTTTGTGCTACGTATCGAATCGCATTTCTTGATCAATTTTTAAGATAAGACTCAGTAAAATAAAGTAATTTTTCAAGCTGCTTATTATGTCAGTGCTATGCGGTTTAGATCGATCCGTAGCTCTGGCAAATTTCGCATGGCATATACCACTTACGTAGTTCAATATAATATGTTAAGAGAGCAAGATTTTTCGAATAATCGCTGTCAGCACTGCCAGCTTTTCAGAGAGATTTTAAAAGCTTCACTCTTCTAAGTACTTTTGCGAGTACTTATTAGAGCTGTACCGGGCCGCCTTTTTACTGGGGCGGGGCCGGAGTCTGACCGAAGCCTAAAAACATACCATATCATGTGATCAGGCAACATCCCATGCTGGCATTTGTTATGTCAAATATGTGCCCAGCTAGACGTGCACACAGGGTATTACACGGATAAAAACCCTGAAGCTGGGAAGTCGAAATTACTATAAGTCGGCTTTTCCAAGGATAGAAAACAGAAGTATAGGCGAACCTGTGAAGCAGGATGATATAACATCGCTGACTGACCCACACTCAAGAGTAGTTTGATAGGGTAGGAAGCAAAGGTGGGCAGCAATAAAATTTTGGGGGTGGGGATGCCAAATCTTTTTAAAGGTCAACAAATGGTCTTAAAAATGGTGGTATGGCGAAAAAAACATTTTCAACGTTTCTCATCGAGCACTATCCATTGGCATCAAAAAATTGCGAAAAAAACAAAATTTTAAAAATTGAATTTCGGGGGTATTTCAGTTTCTGGGGGCCTTCTTGTGGGTGCATACTCAAACTCTTCCCCTCACACCCACGAGTGAGGAGAAGAGTCTAGTATGAAAATGTTTATTTAAAACTTAAGTTACAGACTTTGGAAAATAGGTTATAAGCTTTCTCTGATTTTGTGATTCAAAATTTTGACAAGAGTACCTAAAAACAATATGTAAATCTGCATGCAGTGTGATCGATTTACTTAGGTGGTGCATAATAAGCATGAAAGCATCAGCTCTATAAAATAATGATATGTTTCAAGTGAACGAAATCCTGATTCCTATACCTTCCAATTTAATTTCATAAAATCGCTTTTTGTTTTGGGCAGTCGTTGGATCGTCATTCGTCAGTACAAATTTAGAATGAACGAACCAACTTTTACATTATAATATGGATTTAAATGAAAAAAAATACTTACAGGTAGCAAAATTACTATAAGCTAATTTTAAAATTTTCAAATACCCTGGAGCACGGTTTTTTTGTATTCGGCAAAGAGTTTTCCCGGTGTACAAAGACTTTTTGGGACCGTCTATATACATGTACAAAGATTTTAGGGAAGACAAAAATTGCAAAAAAAGGTCTGAAATTCGCAAAAATTCGCGCCGAACTGAGTAATAGTGTGTTTTATATATCCTTATAATGGCAAAAATTGCATTTCAAAAAGAAAATGTCAACGTTTCCGCCAAGTTTTAAGCCGATTCTTAGTGATTTTTGCCCTTAGCGACCCAGAAATTAGTTAAAATGCACTACTAAAAGTCGATCAACTACTAAATCGCTACTGTACCATGTTGATAGTACCCAAAAAGACAAAGACTTTTGGGGACCATCTTTGTACATGTACAAACGGACCTTGTACAAAAACTGTTTTGAAGACTATGACCGTGTGCATGTACATATGTGCCCAGCTCTTATTCATGTCAAGTAGTGATAAAAAATAATAAAAATTGATAATGACAATAATATAATAATAAATAAAAATATTTATATTTATCACGCGTAATACCTTTACTCAAAATAATATCATGTACAGTTGACAAGTTTTATCCTTCTCATGGAAAAATTGTATCCTTCTCATGGTGAATACTTGCAACTTGTTTATGATTGTATTTTCCATGCTTTGAGCTATTAGCAAAATTGTTTTATTCATGCCTCATCTGTGTACTCGTTACTGATTGTTACATAATTACTAAGTTAGAGGGTAGTAAAGAAATATTATTTATGTCACTTCAGTCTGCCTTGCAAATATGATAAATATGTATTTATGGAAAATATTCCGAAAGCTAAATTCGTTTTCTCATCGGTACGAAAAGGCAAATTAATTTTTACTTAGTCGGCTACGGGGCATTACGATGAAACCATTCAAGGAACTCGTTGCTCATTACTGCAATGGTAAAACTTTGCCAGAAGTATTTCATGCCCGTGGAATGGATCTAATGCGCGATCCTCATTTAAATAAAGTACGTCACATTTTGCTACGTTTATATAGGTTTGATTTTGAATTTCGCCTTACATTGACGTTTCTGCCCCATTCAAATCGAAAGTTTGGTAATATTTTCAACTTCTATTTCTGGCTCGGATTACTCGTTTACAAAATTTAATACCAATTATGAATATTTCGCTCGAAAATTAGAACGTCGTCAGCTATTTAAAATTAGGCGGGCGACTCTCTTCAATATTTTATAATTGAAATAATGTGATAGTAGAAGCTTCGTAAAAAGTTCTAAAGGTCGCAATGTTTATTTGCTGTATATAGATTAGATTAATTTCAAATTGCAATCAGGGGTAAGTGTTTTCGCAGCTAATTAATGCATCCTTCCTTGATAATGAAGAAAACTTCGAGAAGAAGACGCGGAAAGCAGAAGCAAATTCTGTTGTCAGATAACGAAATTAAACAATACAGCTAGCTTTATGATAATATTCACATGATTGTAACTTAATTAACAGAAATATACTGCCAGCATACATGATCTTGGGGGGTTTGGGGGTTTTACCCCCGCAGAATTATTTTTCACCCCCCGCAAAAATTTTTCACCCCTCTCCAGAATTGGCGATTTTTAAGAAGTTCCCTAAACTTACCTGAAAATTGGTAGAAAAAGTGTCTTTTTAAGGGTTTTTGGCTATCTATTTGCTCAAAATCGCCAAATTTTCGGCGCTTCGTGCCATATATTCATGTTTTAAGCGATATATTGGTCAATTCATTCGACTTTTTTCGAAATTTTTTTCATGATTTCATGCTCTAGAATGATAGAGTATCGTCAGAAACGCCACAAAACGATGTTTTTTAACGCGTACCGGCCATTTTTGGACCTAAAAAAGGCACTTCAGGTTTTCACCCCCCAGAATTCCCATACTGTGCATGTATGACTGCCAGCCTTGAAAAAGATTGTTCTTTGTAAACTTGCGATTACTGAAAAGTAAAACCAAAACATCTTAAACCGTACCCTTCTTTTCGTCAGAAATAAGCTGTTGAACAGAGCGAAACCCGCTTTTAATTCGATTAATTATTAGAAGAGCTATGAAAATATGTGTGCGATTCGTTGTTTAAAAAATCTTCTGGGTCGTATTTCAAAGGGAATGGGCTTCACTCTGCGGGAACGTCAGTTGCTCAACGTGCACGGCTTATTGCCTCCGGCTATTATGAGCCAAGAATTGCAAGTTCGTCGATGCCTTCAAAATCTGAGAAACGCTCCAAATGATTTGATCCGTTACGTTCAACTGAGCAGTTTACAGGTAGATATTTTTAACGGATAATATTCGGTAGTAAATATGGTCTGCATTCATTGTCGAAATTTTGGTTTTTGGCCTGGCTCCCTCAGCCCGATTAATTGTTTTTTGGAGCATTATTCTTCTAGTGCCTGGCGCATATCAAAGAAATATCAAACATATCCGTACGACGATCATTTATGTACAAATGATAAATGACCCCCATCCTCCCAAAACATCAAAAATTTTTCACTTCATTTTAAATTTTTGAGCAGAAGCTCTCCTCTTTAAGCGTTTGTTGGACATTTTCGTCTTTTAGAATCAAAATACGAGGTCCGTTATATATTGTACCCCAAAATGGCCCTCTCTTATCGTCTTATCAAAATTTGAAGTCGGTAAATAATGCACGTGGTAGTAGTCTAGGGTGTTATCCTAGCATGTACCCACCTTTGAAAAAACATATCCTTGAACCACAGTTTTTTTGTATTCGGCAAAGATTTTTCGCGATGTACAAAGACTTTTGGGCACCGTCTTTGTACATGTACAAAGATTTTTTGGAAGACAAAAACTGCAAAAAAGGTTCGAAATTCGTAAAAATTTTCGGCGCTCCGCGCCGAAATGAGCAATTGTGTGTTATATATATCTTTATAATTTCTGAAATTGCATTTTGAAAGGAAAAATGCCAAATTTTTTAGCGCTTCGCGCCGTTTTGAGACGATTATTACTGATTTTTGCCCTCATAAACCTAGGAATTGCTAAAATACGTAACCAATGGTCGAACATCTCTGTTTTTGCCACACTAAAAATCGCTACTGTATAATATTATAGTACCCAAAAATTTGTGTGTACGAAATGTACAAATACTTTTTGGGACTATCTTTGTACATGTACAAACGGACCTTGTACAAAAAAACACTGCCTTGAATAGTGTTTTTGTGCAGAAGTCAGCGATTATAGTCATATTTGGTACGCTGATGGCAAATATGATAGTCATTGTTAACAAAAATGCTTACATTTGATTATATATGCAAATTTATGCAAATTTTATTCAAATTTGAAATTGTGCCTCACCAGTTGTGGTCTGATTTGATTAGCTGACTACAAATATAGTAAACATTTATGATGCTCCGCAATTTTCGCCCATTTAAGTAAGACTTAGCCTTTGCGCTTATACCAATATGGACGCACATAACTAAGCCTACGCCAAGAAAATGGTTAAGAACAACCAGGGCTGTTGTTACAATTCGCTTAGGCTTAGGCTTAGTTATGTGCCTTCGCATTGGTGCCAGCGCACGGGCTAAGCCTGAGATAAATGGGCAAAAATTGCGAAGCGAGCGGAACAATTTTTTCCCATTTATGCCTTAGGCTTAGCCCATGTTTGGCACCAATCTGAAGCCTCAAGCAGTGATTTGGAAAGGGTTACCAAAAAAACCAATTGAGCCAGCAGTTGTGTGTCAGCAGTTTAGAATGATTGTGTCAACAGTTTAGATGAGTGTATCAGCAGTTTAGTCCAATGTGCATAAATTTGCATATATAATCAAATGTACGCATTTTTGTCAAAAATGACTATCATATTCGTCATCAGCGTACCAAATATGACTATAACCGATTACTTTTGCTGAAAAACAGTGTTCAAGGACAGGTTTTTCCGAAGGTGGAGACATGCTAGGATAATACCGTAGTCTAGTTATACACGAAACGAATAATGATAATTTTGTGCGACTTCGATTCATAGGATCGGAACGAAAAATTATTTTATCGCGTTATAATGGAAAATATAGAAGAATTGATGCCTATCGTTTACACGCCGACCGTTGGCCTTGCTTGCCAAAATTATGGCATGGTCTATCGTAGGCCAAAGTAAGAACGACCATGTTGACCATATACATGATTTGGGGGTCAGGAGGGGGTTCCAAGCAGCAGAAAAGTTTCACTCCCCCCGAAAATCCTCAGAATTCGCGATTACTCCAAAAATTCGCAGAAACGTTGCGGTCTAAAGCGCTTTTAGCGGTCTGTTTGCTTAATAGTATCAAATTTTTGGCGCTTCGCACCAGTGATCGACCGGGTACGCGGGCCCGGACCGGGTCCGGCCGGTCAGGGCAGGCCCGGGCTCGGGCCCGGCTTAAAAGCCCCGGGCCCGGGTCTGAATAATAAAAAGTTATAAGACTATTAGAAGTTAGTATGTCCGAATTGTACTATCACGTTATCAACATTTGTCTGAAAATAGAGTAAAACTGCTAGTCCAGACTATTTGGTCTGTACAGATCTGCTCATCGTCATATCCTTCTAGATCTGTACATCGAGATCGCATTTACTTTTTATTTCAGCATTTCTGTCTTTTTACGCGTCATTTTACCATGAATTGCTGCAGTGCAGTTAAGCTAAGAGTCGAGATATGTTTTTGTGAATGGAAATACTGTGTAGCGTCAATGTTGATCTGACCGTTGCAGTATATGTATGCAGCAAGTGATAGCACTGCGAACGTTTTTAACTGAAAAAACTTTCCATTCAGTCCCGGAACTGCAGCAGGAATCAGCTAAGATTTGAGATTTGCAAGTATTTGTCACAGTGGCGGTTCCAGAATTTTCTGTTGTGGGGCGGAATCCAAATTTCCGTGATAGTGTTTAAAATTGTCTAAAATAATTCCACCCATTATGCTTGAAGTAGCGGTTTTTGCCGAATTTTTATAGAATTATTTGTGAACTGAAGAAGATTAAAAAATTTTAAAAGCTTAATACAAAAACCGTGCAAAACTATTCAATTAATCGGCATAAAGCGACGAAAAGCACTCGAAAGGTCATTGTAAGAACTAAAAAATCATTTTTCCTAGAGTTGAAGCGGGGCTTGACCCTGGGGCCTAGGTTCTGGCCCCAAGTGGCTCCGTCAGCGGGGCCTGAAAATTTTAATATTGTTGCTAGATGTGAATTGGCATTGATTGATTGCGAAAATGATGAAACTAATGTGGTTCCATCGGTCACACTTTTATTTAGCTGTAGATAACCGAATAAGGTGTTTTATTCTTTTGAGACAAAACTGCTGAAATTGATACTTGTCCAATTAGTGAAGCCTACAAGTTTGCACCTATGAAACGAGAATCATCGTTGAATGGTGTCGAGTTACAACTTTCACAGTTGCATTTCCAGCATTTCAGGTCAGTCGGTCAGTGTTTCATCTAGTTTTTTCGACTCAAAATGATTTTAAAAATGGCTAGAAAGGTTTAAAAAGTACAACTAACAATTACATTAGTTCTCACATGCTGGTCGATTTCAATCATTTTCACGAAAAAGCTTTAACTCTTGTCCGTTTCTGACCGTAGTCGCACCATGTTAACCCCAGGAAATTCTCCTACCCCTCAGCCCACCCTCAAGCGTGCTTCTGCTTGCTGCGCTCCGGTAAACGCGGTAGCGATTCACATTATATCTCGCTGCATAGAATCATGTTTAAAAATTAAATTGTTTTTATGCAAAGCCTCATGAAATTCTTAATTTCGTCTGTTCAATTCCAGCAATCACTTGCTTAGTTAGAAAGCTAAAAAACTAAGTGAAGAAACTTACAATGAAATCACAAATAACTTGGAAATATCCACCATGAGACAGATAAAATTTTCCAACTGAATATGATTTTAATTTGTGTAAAGGTGATATCTTAGTAATTATGATTTTTTTGTTTATCATATTATTATTACTCGTTTTATGAATATTTTATTATTTTTCATCACTAATATTACGACATATGCCACGAATAAGAGTTGGGCGCATATATAACATTAAGAAATATCAGCATGGGAAGTCATATGACCACATTATGTGGTATGTTTCTAGGCCCCGGCCCCGGTGAAAGAGGCGGCCCCGGTACAGCTCTATTGCTCTTTCGACGTGAAAATATGATTTTCAAAGCGCCGACAAAGACAGTAAATGTCATCAATGAGTACTATCCGGCGCGAAGCACCTAAAAATTTTGAAAAATTATGATGAAAAATGGCTAAAATCATCCAAAAATTCACATTATTCTGCTATTGATTATTTGAGATTAATGTCTCAAACATTTACAAATTGAAAATTATTTTAGGACATCTGAATGATTAAATTTTGTAGCTAGACAAAGTCTCACTTTTCTTGTCCTCAAAGATGTATTACAAGTTCCTTACAGAAGCTGTGTTGATCAAGGGAGTCAAGTGGATCCATATTATTCTTTACAATTTTAATCCGAAATTATAGGATTCAGCAGGAATCAGCCTGATTTAATGAGTGCTTAATGTGTATGCTGCCTTTTTTCATGAAATTTAATGCAACATTAAACAGCGCTTGGAAATTCGTAAGGTCCAGGCAAAGAACGCTAGAATAACTAAAATTAAGCTGCTAGATTCATTTTTATTCATGCACATATGTAGAATAAAATACAAATGACTTTGCTCATAGATGATTCGGTGTCAAAGCGCCTACAATTTTTTATAATTACTTCAATGACTGTAGAAACTGAAGTTGTTTGTCGTGTCAAAAATACGTATTGCTTAAGTAAAAAAATTTAATAATACTTCAAGCTGCAGTCAAGGTCATGGATGGTGGAAAATAGTCTGGATCCCTAGCATCGATTCTTTACCATTATGAATATATCTTGCTGTCATAACTTATCATATGTCTTTAACTTACATTTAATTTTAAATTTTTTATGTATTTTTGTCTCACTATATCTGTCTAAACTTTGTACATGTATTATTTGCAGTGGCAGATCCAGGATTTTTCTAAGGGGGTGGGGGCGGAACCCTGACTTGGACGGAAAAATTAGCCGTTTTAACCCGAAAATCGCTAAAAATCGCTCAAAAATCCTTAATTTTGGGCCGATGGGGGGCGGCCGTCCCCTCGCCCCTCCTAAATCCGCCCCTGATTATTCGTTGATGTTTATACTAATTAAACACATACGTAGGCTGTAAGTAAACATATAAACATAAGACCTTAATAAAGACATTGAGCATGTAAACCCGGGCCCGGTTTTTTTTGAGTCCCATCGATTACTGCCGCACCATGTACTTACTTTCTGACTATTTTTTCACTTTTATCGAACTTTTTCTTATATTTTCTGAAAATTTGGTTCTACGCTTTAGAAAGAAAGAGCATTGTCAGGAAAGCCAAAAATGATGTTTTTAACTCATAAGCTTAAAAAGGCCTTTATATTTTTTTGTTTCACCCCAGAATTCCCACGCACACGCTGTGCATGTTTAATTCTGACCTTATACGCTGTACGCATGCAATCACGTATGCACACAGCAACTGCTTACTGCAAGCATGGAAATTCTGGGGGATTGAACCACAAAATTTTCGAAAGTACCTATCCTTCCTATTTGGACTAAAATGATGAAATGAACATGTGTCAAAAACTTAATTTTTTGACGATTCTGACGATGATCTTTCTTTTTAGACAACAACAATTAAAATATTTTCGATAAAATTGTAATGAAATGAAAAGAGTGTAGTCAAAAATGGATATTTGGTGCAAAGCGCGGAAAAATTGTTATTTATGAAGTAAAAGATCGCTAAAAACGATTAAAGCAGGACAAGCTTTTTTGAAAAATTTAAAACTCTGTCGGCGGTAAAAAATTTTGCGCCGGGAAGAGTCCTTCCATCCAAGCCCTAGTTTAATTTTCTAGCCTAAGCCTTAGATTGTAAGGCGAGTTTGGTTTTTATTTTACCCTTTGATTTTCTTTTTCCATATTTCATTTCTGCTGATTGTTTTCTTCTAGATTATGTATTATTTTACGGATTTTTTCAATTTTTACCAGTTTTTTTAGACAAACCTACTCTTTTTTATTTGTATTTTTATGATTTTTCTCGATATACATACCTAAACTGCTTAGTTGTGCTCATACATGTAACGGAGTATAGGGTGTCCCCTACCGAAAGTCGGCCGTCCCCATCCCACCAAATACTGGAATTTTTAGACCCTTTTCCCGATTTTTGTCGAAAATTTGCTCTTTTGGCCATTTTTATGTGCCTTTTTGCCATTTTGGACTAAAATTGGAGTTCATTCACCCTTTTCCCTTAATGGTGTGGCTTCCTCAGAATTTCGAGCCGTTGCATATACGGTTATATTCTAAAATTATACTTCGACTTTTCTTGATAAACTTATGTATTTTTAACAGTGAAAATCATACAATATTACAGTCAATATGGGGTGACGATAGCATTTTAAATTGACCTTATGTATGTTGTCTTAAATTTGGCAATGCGCCAAATTCACGTTGAATTAACCAGAATTGTAGAAAATATACAATTCCTGGCAATCATACATGTAATGGCTAGAAATGTGGGAGCCTCTGGCCATTTTAAGGGGGATGCAGTGTTTTTTTGTACAAGGTCCGTTTGTACATGTACAAAGATGGTCCCCAAAAGTCCGTTCATTTGGTACACACGAATTTTTGGCTTTTATAATAAGGTACAGTAGCGATTTAAGTGTGGTAAAACCAGAGTTGTTCGACTTTTGGTTGTGTATTTTAGCTAATTTCTGGGTCTCTAAGGGCTAAAATCACTAAGAATCGTTTTAAAACGGCTCGAAGCGCCGAAAAATTTGACATTTTTCCTTTTGAAATGCAATTCCTGCCTTTATAAAGATATATAGAACACACAATTACTCATTTCGGCGCGGAGCGCTGATAATTTTTGCGAATTTCACACTTTTTTTGCAAATTTCGTCTTTCCAAAAACCTTTGTACGTGTACAAAGACGGTCCCGATAAGTCTTTGTACATCGGAAAAAATCTTTGCCGAATACAAAAAAACCATGGGTGATGATGTAAAATGTTTGGCCAAAAACGGCCAAAAAAACGCAAATTTTTTCCAAAAATCGGGGGTCAATAATTTAACGACTTTGACGGATTGAGGACGACCAACTTTGGGTTGGGGATTACACACTCCCCAGCACATCTGGGCAATGCCCATATCGGCCCATCACCAGGACGGGCCGAACCAAAAGTTGGACAGGGCGAAGGGGTAACTTGGACGGGGCTATGTTTTGTACAGGGAGAAACTTTTTGAAGATAATTTAAGGAAATGCTAGATACAGTATATCATGATCAGTTTGCACAACATGCACAGGAACCATCTTATTACACTGTTTGACACCTTTTTCATGGATGGACCAACCTTTTTTCAGTGACTGACCCACTGATTAAGCTGAACGACCCACCTTTTTCAGGCACGGATCCACCTTTTTTAGGCACAGATCCACCTTTTTTAGGCACAGATCCACCTTTTTTCAGGGACAGACCCACCTTTTTCAGTGTCTAGGGACCCACCCACCATTTTGGCTGGAAGTTGGACGGGGCGAACCGTCAGCCATTGCCCAGGTATGCTCCCCCAGTTGCAGGTGTGCCGGGGCATTACGCTTTATTCGAGGCTTTCTTACTATATATATATAATACGGCACTGCATTATTCGTGCTCTGACCGTTTTTCTCAGAGGCTTGTACATTACTATACACGACAATTCGGTCGAACGCATCTACAGTATTTTGTGTAACTGGCCCGATAGGGATATTCGAGTAAGTTCTTAGTTTTTGCCTCTTGGTTTGAAATTGATGTTACAGTATGATATGTTTTAAGCGATATATTTTATATTTTTATTTCATAGCTACGCTTAAGTTAGATTGTTTAGTGTTTAATTTACTTTTCTCGTCATAACAAACATTTCGCCTAAATTTAGTCTTCCTTTACCTTTTTGTCTGTTTTTCCGATTTTAACCAAAATTTATTCGTTTACACCTTCATTTTTCTGTTCGGAAAAGGAAAATTTGCTTCTTCCAATTTAAAACGATCCTCATTTCGCTGCTGACCAATGTCGCTTTTTAAATCTGCGTGAATTGCCCGAAATTCTGGACCTCGTGAATTTTAGAGTTTTCTCAAAATTTTCGCTTAATTTTTTCCAACAAACAAAATTTTATTTAAAATGTATCCTGATATAAACTTAAAAATTAAATTTTTGATTAAAAAATTTGAAAGCTCAAAAAATAGTTCTTAATGTGGATCAGAGGAGGAATTAGGCAGATCAAGACAGTCAAGTTGGATCGATGTAAATACGCCGCGTAAACTGCTTCTAGATGTGATTAGGGCTCATTCATTCCGCAGAAAATGTCTAGTCTCTTCATTTAAAAAAATGCGAAAGTAAAAATTTCGTTAAATGTCGAAAAATACTGGAAAACTGAAATATTGGACTTTAATTTTATGATTTTTTGAGATTAAAAATTAATTTACTCTCACTTTTCCTTTCACTTTTGTCACGTGACGGCCGAATGAAATTAAAAATTTCTCTTTACATTTTTTTCAAACGCTTAAGGTTCAGGTTTTGTGATTTTTCGGCTTAGTTTTCTCTGTCATTTGGTAATATTTCATTATGTAAATTTCTGGAGTTTACACTCGCATAGGCGATCGTTGTAACCGATGGCGAGCGCATTTTGGGACTGGGTGATTTGGGAGCGTCGGGTATGGGAATTCCGGTGGGGAAAATGGCCCTGTACGTCGCCCTGGCCGGTGTTAATCCTCGCTGGTGTTTGCCTATGCTGCTGGACGTCGGTACGAATAACAAGGTATCGGTCGGGAAGGCAGACTATATGTTGTGTAGTGTAAAGTGTAAACAGTACTATACACCAGTGGTCTTTGGCGACATTTTTAGTTTATAGGGCATATAGTATATCAGTTATACTGATCTTGCGAAGTCCAATTATATTTATAAGATCGAGATGCAAACGTGCAGGATCTGTGAGGGAGTCTGAAACGACCCCAAAGTTTCCACCCATTCCCGAAATTTTTCGATTTAAAAAATTCTTCCCTACCTTGCCAGTAAACAATTCCATTTTGAAGCGGGCTTTTGTTTAAATCTGAACATTACGGTTCCGTTTGGATCTTTTTAGAAAAAATGTTCTTTATTGATATATTTGGATTTAATCTGTTGAGCTAAAAGATACAGGCAGTGGCGGATCCAGGATTTTCCTAAGGGGGGGGGCGGTACCCCTAAGGAGGGGGGTGGCGGAACCCTGACTTTGGCGGAAAAATTAGCCGTTTTAACCCGAAAATGGTTAAAAATCGCTCAAAAAATCCGTAATTTTGCGCATTATTTTGGGCCAAAGGAGGGGGGGCGGCCGCCCCCTCCGCCCCCTAAATCCGCCCCTAGATACAGGCTTCTATATTCAAACATTTTATTTGATTCGAAATCGTGAATATATGTACTCTATTGATCTAAAATTGATTTAGTCTCACTTCAATTATGCTAAATCCTGTGGCGTGACAGATGGTGATTGTCCGAACAGTCCTAAATTGGTTTACCTCTAACTCAATTTATGTTTAGAATATGCCAATTCCCGAATGGTCTGCCAGTTTCGGCTCTTTTTATCTTGCCGATGTACTTCCGGCTCGCAATTTTGAAAATTATTTTTTTAACAATCTTGATTATTCACTAGTTTGTTCAAAATGCAACAGTAATTTAAAAATTCTAACGAAAATTGGCAACTTTTAAATCATACTTTCAATCAGTACTTCATAATTTTTCACCTAATGTGAAGCGCAAACCTGAAATTTTCCGTAAAAATCAAATAATTTATGTAAAGAACGAAAATATTATTTTCGTCTTAATTGTGCAAAATTATGAATGGATCGATCTATATTTTTAGTTTTTTAGTTATTTTATTTTATTTACTCATTTTTTACTGTAGCTCAGCTTTTGTGTCAAAATTTCCAATGATTAGTTAAAACTGTGCCACTGCTTGTAAAAAAACCAAAAAAATGCGTATGTTATTGAATGATTTTATTCCATTTTTTATTGATGCATTTTGCTTTTTTAAAGTTAATTCTAGGATCTTAGGATTTTCCCTTCAAGCTAACGTGTTCTTTTTTAATTACAATAATATATGTACCACACCAGTGAACTTACGCATAAGAGCTGTAAATTTCGGCTGAGTTACACAGTCTCCTAATTTTTAACCTATGTAAATTTCGATAGAAGAAGTTTTAAGATTTTGATCGAAAAGTCAACACACCAGTATTAAACACCGAATTTTATACCGAATCAGAATAGCTTATTAAATATAGAATAATCACACTGTCGGAAAAACTAATTCTCAATTTACTGAGATAGTAATCAAAATGATAATCAATAAAATCAATAATTAATTAGCAATCAACGAATAATTTATAATTGCATTTGATATCAGACTTTTATTCATTAATTATGGCAAGAATAAAGTAAAACTTTATTATATGAGATCTGTAAACTTTCATTAAGCAATTATTGGCCGATCCGTTTTACGCTGGTTTGAAAGAAAAGCGCGTTCGCGGCATGGAATACGATTATTTTGTGGAAAATTTCTTGAAAGCAGTCACTCGGAGGTTAATTTTATTTAAATATTTTCTTATACAAGATTACTTTTCCGTGTCAATTTTACATGTAACTAGGCACGTAGCTGTGGGGGGGACTGGGGGTCCGGACCCCCCTAAAAATTCAGAAAACACGTTATTTTGTTCCATTTTTGGCTTAGACCCTCTAAAATTGGTGTTGGTCCTCCCCAAAATAGGAGGGCCAGCTACGGGCCTGCATGCAACAGAGGGATGGGGAGGTCTGCCCCCAGACAGAGCCGGCCGTTCCGCCCACCCCTGAAAGTCCGGAAACTTCCCAGCCCCGTCCTCCATTTTTAAAAGAAAAATTGCGTTCCTTGGCCATTTTTGATTTTCTTTTGACATTTTTGGCCAAAAATTGGAGGACATTTATCTCCCCCGTAACAATACCCGGTGAACCCCTCACAAAATTTCGAGCTTTTTACTCAAAAATCGTCCAAAATTGATTAATTTATATTTTTTAATGTTAAAAGCGATATAATGCTGTCAAAATAGACTAAAAATGCGTTAAAAATGCAATATTGCCACAAAAAGCGTTTTATAAGCTATTTTGATCATTTCCGTCTGTTGAGTAGCAAAAAATCTTAAACACTTAATATTTGGTTTAAATTTCTAGGCTTTTACCCATACATGTAAAAGGAGGATGGGGATCCCCCACCCAAAGTCGGTAGTCCCCCCATCCCCTCTCAGTCAGGAAATTTTTGACACCCCCGATTTTAGGAAAATATGGAATTTTTTTGACTCTTTTTATGTGTTTTTTGGCTGTTTTAGACCGAAATTGGGGCTCATTTATCTCCCCTACCCTAAAAATCGCTGGACACCCCCACCCAAAATTTTGAGGCTTTAATTGTATGATTTTACCCCCTTCCTCCCTGTCGACCCTGACTTTGTGCATCTATGTTTTGAACCTTACGTGTAACGCCTTTAAATTTTGTATGGGTTCACCGGCCACATTTAGGGGGTGGGAGGGGGGTAATGATTACAATTTTTGGCCAAAACGGCTAAAAACACATAAAAATGGCCAAAAAGCGCAATTTTTTTCCCGTGGGGGTTAAACATTTTCTGACTTTGGGGGGATGAGGGGACGTCTGACTTCGGATGGGGAGATTTTCTTAAACGCCTTATTACATGCTTGATTAGAAAGCGAAGTTTGATGAGAAATAGGGTACACACATGCACATAGGGGGTGAGAGGGGTCAACTAGACCGGTACTGTCCGGCGATTTTGAGCAAATAGGTCTTGTTCTGCATCATTTTGACATCAAAATCAGTAAAAATGTCAAAATTTTTCCGGCGCTCCGCCACGGATTAGTACTTTTATATACTGTTTTACCCAAAAAACGCTAAAAATTGATCAATTTCTGTATTTTTTAGTGTTAAAAGTGATGTAATGCAGTCAACATGGACTACAAATGCTTTAAAAATGCTAAATTAGTACGAAAAAAACGTTTTATAGGCTATTTTGACTATTTTGGTCGTTTAAACAACAGAAAATTTGTGAACGTTAAATTTACTGTTTTGGATTTCTGAGATTTTACCCCCCCCCCTGCCGACCCTGACCTTGTGCACCTATGATAGGGCATCCTATTTGGATGGGCACTGCCTCGCATATGTACAATTTGCTCAAAAGTCGAAATTTTTCGATATTCGGGAGAGGGACCGAAAAATGAATATTCGGTTAGAAGGTATGGGATGGACCATTCTTTTGTGTATGAACATGTTTTTATCTTTATTTCTTGATTATCTGTAAATTTTCTATATCATGTACTATTAAAATATCGATAAAAGTCGAGTTGAAGGCGTAAATTGGCAAATAACTTGTTAAAAATTGAATGAAGGCGATCTTGTGGCCAAGGTAGTTTTTATTTGGCAAAGATTTTTCCCGATGTTCAAAAACTTTTTGGGACCGTGTTTGCACATGTACAAAGATTTTCGGGAAGCAAAAAGTGTAAAATGGTCTCAAATCCCCAAAACTTTTCTGAGCTTCCCGCTCAAATAAGTAATCGTGTGTTTTGTATATCTTTATAATGGCAACAGTTGCATTTAGAAGGGAAAAATGTCAAATTTTTCGGCGCTTCGCGCCCGTTTTCAGACAATTTTTAGTGCTTTCCTCGTCAGAAACCCAGAAATTACCTAAAATACATTAACAAAGGTCGAAAAAGCCTGTTTTACCGTACTGAAAGCGCTACTGTACCATATTTTAGTACCTAAAAAATTGCATGTACAAAATGTGCGAATACTTCTGGGCATACGTGTAACAGGTGGATGGGGAATTCCCCTACTCAAAGTTGGTTGTCCCCTATCCCGCCAAAGCCAAAAAATTTTTGATCCCCCTGTTTATGGAGAGAAAAAAATTGAATTTTTTAGCCGCTTTTACTTGTTTTTGGCCATGTTTGGCCAAAAATTGGAGGTCATGTACCCTTCGCCCCTAAAAATGGCCGGGGACCCCCTCCCAGAATTTCGAACTATTACATTTATGCTTCTGGTGACCATATTTATACATAGACAAAGAGACCTTGGAAAAAAACTGCTTGTGGCCACGGTTTTTTCGTATTCGGCAAAGATTTTTCGCGATGTACAAAGACTTTTGGGGACCATTTTTGTACATGTACAAAGATTTTTTGGAAGACAAAAACTGCAAAAAAGGTTCGAAATGCGCAAAAATTCTCGGCGCTCCGCGCCGAAATGAGCAATTGTGTGTTCTATACTATATCTTTATAATTTCAGAAATTCCATTTTGGAAGGAAAAATGCCAAATTTTTTGGCGCTTCGCGCCGTTTCGAGACGATTATTACTGATTTTTGCCCTCAGAAACCTAGAAATTGCTAAAATACGTAACCAAAGGTGGAACAACTCTCTTTTTGCCACACTAAAATCGCTACTGTACCATATTATAGTACCCAAAAATTTGTGTGAACGAAATGTACAAAGACTTTTAGGGGCCATCTTTGTACATGTACAAACGGACCTTGTACAAAAAAACACTGCTTGTGGCCTTTTAGTATCATCCTTTCGTACGAGAAAAAATGTTGAACTTGTTCTTTTTTAAAATTTTGGACCATTTTTTATAATGGTGTACCTATTTTACCGTTCAAAATAAGTTATTTGCATTAATGGAAGCATTATATCCAATCGGCCTATTGCAGAATAGATTGGAATTTATTGAATTTTTCATTGGTGATATGAATTTTTACCAATTATTCATTGATAGTGCAATTTTGAAAATATTCCTCCGACAAAAATTGACTGAAACGTAATGAAAAGTGTGTTTTGTTATCGAACACTTTCTAACTTTTCAAAAAATAAGCAGGTTTGGTATGCATACGTTGATACAATTCGAAGATTTCGCTAACGAAAACGCTTTCCGCATATTGAACAAATATCGGCATGAGTACTGTATCTTCAATGATGATATTCAAGGTATTGATTAGGAAGTTTTAAAGTTACAGTATTATAATCCATGTAATGGAAAAGATCAAAAATATTTAACCCGTTTTTTTGTCGTTTTATTATCAAGTACATATCAAACGCAATAATAAATGAATAGCAATAAATGAAATAAGTAGATTTTTCGATTCAAATCGATGTTTGCTATATTTTACGTCACTTATCAGCGGCGTGATTCAATTTCCATTTCTAACAGTAATCTGTTCCTCCTTCAATATTTTAAACGTAGTTTTTGCCGGAATTATTGTTAAGGGCTTCTAAATTTTTGACCTCCGCTTTTTTTGAGAGGACATTGTGTCGGCTTGCTTAACTTCGGTACAGTTTTAGGTACACAAGGTGAGGGTCGGCAGGGGGTGGAATCCCAAAAATCCATAACAGTTTATTTAACGTTCGCGATTTTTTTGCTGTTTAACGATCAAAATGGCCAAAATAGGCTATAAAACGTTTTTTCGTGGTAATATCGCATTTTAAAATCATTTTTGGTCCATTTTGACTGCATAATATCACTTTTGATATTACAAAACAAAGAAATTGATCAATTTTGGGCACTTTTTGAGTAAAAAGTACTCAAGAGTACTAATCTGGCGCGAAGCGCCGGAAAAATTTTAAACGTTTTTACTGCTTTGACCTCAAAAAATGATGCAAAAACCGTTCCATCAGCTTCAAATCGCCGGACAGTACCTGTCTGGCTGACCTTTCAGCGGTGGTAATACCCCCTAACCCTCCCCATACAGTGCTCGCCACGAATGTTTACGTTTCAATATGCTCCATAGGATGATAGAGCATGTTAAGGCTTATATGTTTAACACGCCGGTCGTGCGTGGGCGGAAATAGGACCGACGTGTAAAAGATATAACCCTAACAAGCTATAGAAGCTTATTAAAGCGTAAACATTCGTGGCGAGTAGTGTAGGTGCATGTATGCTAACCAGGCCACACTTGAGCAAACCTAGGATTTTGAGGGTCCTTTGAATATTTGTACGATCAAAAAGACCAAGTATATCATTTTATGAGCTTAAAGTTAATAATACAGGTAACTAGAACAACTGGAATTGGAAAGACCATCAAAATTATATATTCAATTTTTTGTTTTCCATGAATTTTTAATGCCAATGGTTAGAATTCGATGAGAAACGTCGAAAATGGTATTTTTCGTTTCTATCATCAATTTATCGATACTTTTTGACTTTAACAAATTTTGCACCTCCCTTCCCCGTAATTCTAGCGTTGCCCACGTATAAGCGTCATCAGACATGTAACAGGGTGGGATGGGGGATCATCCCCACCCAAAGTTGGTCGTCTCCCACCCTTCCCTCCAAAGTCAGAAAATTATTGAGCCCCGCCTTTCCCCCAATTTTTGGAAAAACTTGCGATTTTTGGCCGTTTTTAGGTGTTTTTTGTCCCTTTATGGCCAAAAATTGGAGTTCATTCACCCGCCCGCCCAAAAAAGTGGCCGATTACTCTCTCCCAAAATTTCGAGCCGTTACACGTATACGCGCCGCCTTAGTCCAAATAGTTTTTTTCTGATTTCAGATCAATAACTAGACGATTTTAATGTAAAATGGAAATAGTTTTCCAATTTTTTCTATTCGAAATGTGTAGAAATTTTTTTCACATTTGCGCATGGTCCGTACAAGCCCAGAAAATTTTTGACCTCCCTTCCTCCCATATTTTTTGGAAAAAAAACTTGCGTTTTTCGGCCTTTTTGGTCTAAAATTGAAGGTCGTTTACCCCCCCCCTCCGCCTAAAAATGGCCGATGAACCCCACCCGGAATTTTGAGCCCTACATGTATGGTCCGTATTTTCATTCGATGCAGGTGTCTTCCTACTTTTTTGTCATTCCATAATAGCTTAAATCCTAAAGCGATTTTTTCTTTAAAAGAAAAAAACGCGTTAAATGACTAAAAAGTGCAAGCGCGCGAGAGGTATGGGAGTTTAGTCGAATTTTGGTCAAAAATATTTCTTTTTACTCATTTTTATGCGTTTTTCGCAGTCTTTTCAAAAAAGTTGCTTTTTCCCTAAAATTAATCGGCTACCTCAGTCAGCCACGCAATTTTTTAGAAAACTTAAATTAGAAATTGGGGATTCCATCCAAAATTCGTACCAAATGTTTTATTTGTACGATTTTTACTCTTTCGTATTTTTTAAATATATTATTGTTTTATATTATTTCAATATGATATTTTATAACCCACCTTAATTTATGTAATAATAATATATGTGAAAATATTTTATTTTAACTAAATTCAAAATTCATACCAGAATTCATTTCCATCCAAACATTAATTACAATTTCTATACGCATTTTTACGAATCTAGATTTTTTTATAGACTTTTGAAAATTTTCACACTTTTTTGAAGTACGCAACAATGTACAACTGCTTGATTTTAGGCACGGCAGGAGTGGCATTAGCCGGTTTGATGGGCGCGTGCAGAATCGGAAATATGAAGTTGAGCGACCAAAAACTATTATTCCTCGGAGCCGGAGAAGTAAGAAATCGCTCATTTTTTAAATAAAAATGTCATATTTTCTCCCGAAATTATCGATTTTTTTCAGTCGTATTATAATATTAAGAAGTCATCAATACGAGAAAGAAGCGAATAACAAAAAAAGAAAAGAAAAAGGAAAAAAATAATGTGCAAATAAATAACTTCCATTTAACGTGTCAATATGTCCCGTTTATAGGGGTTTGATACGGGAGGTCTGGATAGAAAATCGACTTTAAAGTCGGCTATCCTTCAGCCTGTCGCTACCAAGTGTTCATGCACGAGTTTTATTCATGTAAGTCCAGGGAGAGAAAACTCTTCGCATTGCGCAGGAGTTCGAACCGTCAACTTTCTGCACCAGGTGCAACGGTGTTTACCACTACGCCACAAGGCGTCTAATACGTAAATAAGTAGATAAATAAAAGAGCAAATACTAAAAAAGTAAAGAGAAAAAATTGGAAAAAAGAGAAAAAAGAGAGATAAGAAAGAAAGAAAGATATAGAGGTGCATCATGCTATTAGTAACAAAGAAACAAAAAGGACGCGTGAAATAGCACAAGTGTGCCTAAAAAAATTATATTATGAGAGATTACATGTTTTATGAGGCGCAAAAGTCTAATTGAAAGGAAAAAATAGGTAGGATTATAAATTCAATTATAAATTCAACTGCTGCCCATGAATGATTATTCGAACGCGAAATAAGCAATCATTGAATGGGCAGCAGTTAAATTCTGTGGTCCGATTCGGCGAAATTGTCAAAAATAGCACCAAAAGCAATTTTGAGGGTCTATCGATTTTGAGGGGGTCCGCCGGTTTCTGGGAGGTCCAGGCTCCTAGACCCCCGCGCCTATGTGAGGTCATGAGGTGTCTCGGCGATAATTTTGTCAATTTAACCTAAATCAATTAAAATTAAACTTAAAATTTTGTAGAAGTTAAGATTACTTTTTCTATATTTTTTAATATTGAAATTAAAGAAACATGGATGGATTTCAAAAACATTGATTTTTTAAATTGAAACATATTCGATATTAAAAATGGAACAAGCAGCAAACCGGACTGTCATTAATCATTGCATCTTATAAATGGATTACTGTATCATAATAAATGTCCTACTCTGTATTTTATTCCTCAAAATGCAATCAAAAGTCGAAAAATAAAATTGCAGTATTAGTATTGTAGCATGATATATTTACATATTAATAGATCACTGTACTATCGGCGTACGTATATGTAAAGGCTCGAAATTTTGGGTGGGGGTCCCCGGCCATTTTAGGAGTTGAGTTTAAATGATTCCAATTTTTATCCATAAATGGCAAAAAACACCGAAAAATAGCTAAAAAATAAAAGTTTCCGATAAAAATTTGGTGGGTCAAAAGTTTTCTGAATTCGGCGGAATGGTTCGACGTTAAACTCCGGATGGGGGTTCCCGGCCATTTTAGGGGTTGGGGTTAAATTATTCCAATTTTTAACCAAAAATGGCAAAAAAACATTTAAAAATAGCTAAAAAATAAAAGTTTCCGATAAAAATCTGGTGGGTCAAAAGTTTTCTGAATTCGGGGGAATGGTTCGACGTTAAACTTTGGGTGGGGGTTCCCCTACTCCCAAACCTCCTTCCCTCCCCCTCTTACATAGCGGATCAATGAAATCATGAATTACTGTCATTCTAGCAGTTATAATAATTTACTGCATCAAGTTTTAATTTCAACTACATTGCAAATAATGTATATGGCGAAATCAATGTCATGAAGAATCAAAAAATTATAGAGGAATTTTTATTTTTCAATTTTTTCGGAAACTTAGTTCTATAAAAATTAATTTTTGCATCCAATTTAGATTTTATGATTAAAATTTTAATTGTAATAAACAAAATTTTAAATAATTTCAAATAAAAAAATAATTTTTGTTGGATTATTTAGGCTGCTACGGGCATTGCTACCTTAACGTGCTTGGCCCTGGAAAAACAAGGATTTTCGCGCGAGCAGGCTCGCGATCGAATTTACATGATTGACATTAACGGGTTGTTGGTCAAGGTGGGCGCCTAAATTTACTTTTTTTCTGTTTAATGAGTGATATTTTTAATTTATTTCAATTTTATTTTTCTTTTTTTTAAATTTTATCGATCATACCTTTTTGACATATACAGGGTAACCTAAAAAGGGCTAAAAACCGATGTTAACACATGTATTATGCAGGCCCGTAACCAGGATTTTATTTCGGGGGGGGGGCTAAAATTTTCGAGGCTAGATATATCGAGAACCATTCAGAGATAGGCGAAAATAAAGGCAGTTTTGAGCGTATCTCGGCGAGCTCTATACGATGGTGAAGAAAAATTTCAAAAAATGTAACAATTTTGCACTTTATTTCATACATATACAGCAAATTTATCATTTAAGCTGCTTTCTCATCACTTAATCGATGAATTATTTCTTATTTCTTGCCTTTGTACTTAATCATTCTGCTTTACATAGAAAATCAATACAGATAATGAATAATTCGGCGCCAAGCGCCATAAAAAATGGACATATTCTGCATGTCAAGTTCAAATTTGAGCGGTTTTTGAGCGGGCTAGAAAACAAAAAAACATACATATACAGGGTGGCCCATAAAAAAGGCTACATTTTTTAATGCGTCATCGGCTGATGTGAAAATAAAATTTTAAGACCAGCTGCATTAGATAGGTAAGCATGTCTTTATTTGATCTGCGTTGAAAATTTGGCCAGCTCCTACCGCTTCCTGCACTAGGGCGATTTGTTTACACCTACTGTTTAAACCCTAGGGTTTCTGCATTTTATTACATTACTGTGCATGTTGGCATCCTTTTTTGACATTTTTGACAGTATATTCAATCACAACAATTAATTAGCACTTTTTTAAATCTCCAGAATAGATACGCGTCCTACCGAGTGAAAAAATTTCAGAATATCGTCAAAAGAGGGTGCAAATATGATGGCAGGACCAATGATGCTATCAGCGTTTAAACAATATTGAAGTAGGGTGTAAACAAATTGTCTTAGCGCCCGAAGCACTAGGTACTTGGCCAAAATTTTTTACACATTTGGAAAGAAGAGACTTTTATCTACTGAATGCAGCCAACTTTGAAACTTTGAAGTTTTTATGAACCAAAGTTATGACCTGTCACATATGTAGGAATGTAGCCTTTTTCTATGGGCCACCGTGTATAAACAATAAATACGGCGAAAAATTTAATGTTTACCATGTCATAACTCAAATTTGAGCTGTTTTTGAAGTCATAGCTAGAAGGCAAAAACTATAGCTAAACAATAAATCCGGCGCATAGCGCTGGAAAAACATTGACATGCTCTCTATGTCTGACGCAAATTTGAGTGATTTTTAGCGGTTTAGAAGACAAAACTATATATTAACAGTAAAATCCGGCGCGAAGCGCGAGAAAATTTTGAGTTTACTAGCTCAAAAGTACGCTAAAAACCTGTTCTGGCCGTGTTTCAGACGCACTTCGCCAATTTTTCATTTTTCCTTTCCCTTTGGGGGACCCTTTAGAGAAACAAAAATTTTCCCTCATTTCGGTGGGAGGTGCCGCCCTCCTTCGTCTTCCCCCTCTGGCTTCGGGTCTGCATGTATGTACATATGACATAATTTTGGCTAGTATGTATGTTTGTTTAAACCGCGTAAACAATTCTGGCCAGCTGCCAGCGATTTATGAGCTAAGGCAATTTGTTTACACGGTTAGATAGTGGTTTAAATTGCGATATCTTGTGCGGTTCTGCCATCAATTTGTTAACCATTTTGACGATGTCTTGCAGCTTTTTGCTCCTTGTAGCAATAGTACCTATGTACTCTGGGGTTGAGAACAATGTACTATTAATGAAGACATTGTCAAAAAATGATTCTCGGTAATATAATTTAATGCAAAAACTCTGTGGTTTAAATTATATCTAAATATGATGTAAAGAAGCCGCTACAGCACATACATATAAAACCGACAGCTGATCAAATGGTTTTTTGGAAAATATTTTAACCAGTGACACTTTTATCTATGTAATACAATAAGTCTCAAGATTCTATGTTCGTATTAGTCGAACCTATGACATTAACATCGAGGCTTATAGCCATAGGTGGGCAGCGCTAAAATTCTGGGGCGGGGTGCCAGATTTTACAAAGGTCAAAAAATGGTCTTAAAAATTGTGGTATGGCGAAAAAACACCATTTTTCAATGTTTCTCATCGAGCACTACTTCATTGGCATCGAAAAATTGCGAAAAAAATATTAAAAAAATTCAAAAATTGAATTCTAGGGATATTCAAAGTTCTGGGGGTACATACCCCCACGCCCACGTGTGCTTATAGCTCTGCAATCGATTGTGTTCTAAAAATGATTATTTTTTGACACTACGCAGCTAATTTCTTGGTTCTTGCTTACCTTGAGCTACTTAATTGGATGCATAGTCTGATTTTACTTGTGTTTTCTCGACGAACATAATCGATATTGTATTTGAAATAATAAGTTCAATTCATTTTTCATACTTATACTTTGATCGTTTCTATATCTATATTTCATGTTTAATTTTCAAGTGTAACTTTGCTCTTTGAAATATGTATTTGTGTCATTAGTTTTCTAAATACCAAAATTTCAGAGCCGGAAAGATTTGGATGATCATAGAAAAATCTTCGCGAAGGATATGAAACTCACTAAGAATCTCATGGAAGTTGTGAAAGAAGTGCAGCCGACTTGTCTAATCAGTAAATTTATGTGTAATGCACACCTGGGCAAGGGGTTCAACCAGTTTAAACCGGGTACCAGCCGGAGCAGGTTCGGTACCAGCCGGAGGGTCCACCAGTTGCACCCTATCTTTTGTACAAAAACTTTTTAGGCATCTTAAAAGATGAGATGCCACCAACAGTACAGCCAAAATCGATTGCTGGGGTCTAAAGATTGATTGCTGAGATCCGAGAATCGGTTGCTGGGCTCAAATATCGTATACTGAGGTCTGAAAAACGATTTCCGGGTTGCAAAAATCAATTGTTGGGCTTCAAAAATCGGTTGCTCTGGTCTAAAAATCGATTGCTGGGGTCTAAAAATCAGTTGATGTGGTCTAAAAATCAATTGTCATAATTCATAATTCGGTCATAATTCGGTTACTGGGCTCCAAAAATCGGTTTCTGGGGTCTAAACATTGATTGCTGGGGTCCGAAAATCGGTTGCTGCGGTTCGAGAATCGGTTGCTGGGGTCAGCCAATTTTTGGAGCCCACCAACTGATTTTTATACCCCAGCAACCGAAAGACCCCAGCATTCGATTTTTGGAGCCCTCATCCGATTTTAGACCTAAGCAACCACACGTGGGCGTGGGGAGGGGTTTAAGGTATGCACCCCCAGAGAGGCCGGATTCCCCCAGAAACCAAAACACCCTCCAAATTCAAATTTTTTTTGTTTTTTTTCGCAATTTTTTGATGCCAATGGATATTGCTCGATGGTAAAAGCTGAAAAATTGTGTTTTTTCGCTATACCACGATTTTTGAGACCATTTTTGACCTTTAAAAAATCTTGCACATACTCAATCCCCGTCCTCCCTTAGAATTTTGTTGCTGCCCACCTATGCCAGCAACCGATTTTTGGACCCCAGCAACCGATCTAGGACCCCAGCAACCCATTTATGGAGCCTATTAACTGATTCAGGGCCCCAGCAACCAATTTTTTATACTCAAGCAACCAATTTTTGGAGCCCAGTAGCCGATTTAGGACCCCATCAATCGATTTTTGGAGTCCACCAACTGGTTTTAAGACCCCAGCAACCGATTTTTGGACCCCATTAAGTGATTTTTGGAGCCGATCAACTGATTTAGGACCTTAGCAACCGATTTTTAGACCCAACCAACAGAATTTTGGTGCCACCAACTGATTTAGGACCCCAGCAATCGATTTTTAGACCATAGAAACCGATTGTTGGAGAGAACTGACTTCAAGATCCCAGCAACCGATTTTTGGACCTCACCAACTGATTTTAAGACCCCAGCAACCGATTTCCGGATCCCACCAACTGATTTTTTGGCCCTAGCAATCGATTTTTAGAACTCAGCAACCGATTTTTAGAGTTCAGAAACCGATTTTTGGAACTCAGCAATCATTTTCAGATTCAGATTCCAACAAGCGATTTTTAAATCCCGGCAACCAAATCGGTTACTGGGCTGTGAAAATCGGTACGTAAGTAATGCATAATTCAGAGATTATACTTAAGTAATGCCTAATTTTGAGAATAATAATTCGTCACATCACAAAAAGACACATGTTGTATTTTTGTGATCTTCTACACATCGATGTATTAAAAATCAATACTTGTTCACCTGATTTATGTGTAAATAGACACTAGTCTTTTATACATACATTACTTGTTATTGATGTTTAGGCCGCGCTGAATTTTCACAACTTTTGTAATGCAGGATCGCGTTTTAAAATGTTGAAATCTCAAAATTGCCGAATTGATTGAATTTTATTACTTGCTATTGCTGCTTGAGCCGCGCCGAATCCGAACAATTTTTGTAATGCAAAATTGCATTTCACAAAGGTTAAATTTCAAAATTTTCCGGCACTTCGCGCCGAATTAGTTCAATTTTCTTAATTGTTATTGATGTTTAGGCCGCGCCGAATTCGTACAATTTTTGTAATGCAAAATTGCGTTTCAGAAAGGTAAAATGTCAAAATTTTCCGGCGCTTGATTCCATTTTATTACTTGTTATTGATAATAATAATAATAATAATAATAATAATAATAATAATAATAATAATAATAATAATAATAATAATATTAATAATAATAATAATAATAATAATAATAATAATAATAATAATAACAATAATAATAATACTAATAATAATAATAATAATAATAATAATAATAATAATAATAATAATAATAATAATAATAATAATAATAATAATAATAATAATAATAATAACAGTGATCGTACGGGGACCCCGACCCCGACAAACCCCGGCCTAAACCGCGGCCAAAGGCAAGATTTTTCGAGTCGGTGTTGAACTTTTTTCGGGGGTGAAATATAGCATTTAATTTTTTGGTACATAGGAGATTTTGTATAAATAGCAAATAAATTTGGCAAACATCAAACAAGAATGATTCATTCACGAGCATAATGAATATGTTAAACTCGACACTCGCGATATTTCATAAAATGTACGCCTAGTCGCCATGTTGTTAACACGTACATACATGTTGCATATTTATCACCATAAAGTGCGCCAAAACGCTCTTTATTTTGTCATTCGTAAGTAGTGATGCGCCGGTACTCATTTCTAGCCGGTACCCTGGTACCGGCGCCGGTACCGGTACCGGTACCAATATGTATGTTATGTAAAATGAATTGTGTACTGATATACTAGTGTTTCATCTGATGTGTTTGGTTTGGATATTGTTCCTAGAAACGGTTGAAATACTTTTTACTACTATGTTACTTAAAATCGGTTTTTTACAGCACCTCACCAGTGTTTTTTTTGTACAAGGTCCGTTTGTACATGTATAAAGATGATCCACAAAAGTCTCTTGTGCATTTTGTACATGAAAATTTTTGTGTACTATAATATAGTACATGTAGCGATTTTAATGTGGTTAAACAGGGTTTTTTGATCTTTGGTAGTGTATTCTAGCTAATTTCTGGGTCTCTGAGGGCGAAAATCACTGAGAATAATCTTAAAACGGCGCAAGCGCCGAAAAATTTGACATTTTTCTTTCGAAATGCAATTTCTGCCATTATAAAAATATATAGAAACACGATATTATTTCGGCGCAGAGCGCCGAAAACTTGCTAATTTCAGACTTTTTTTGCAATTTTTGTCTTCCCAAAAATTTGTACATGTACAAACACGGCACCTCAAAGTCTTGGTATACCGGGAAAAATCTTTGCCGATTACAAAAAACGCTGCACCTTCCTATTATATTAATTCGAAGGGATTTATTGGTGGTCACTGTTCATTATGTCGGTAAATATGTAGAAGAAAATTCGTCACAGCTCTGGGAATTCTATAAGATAGATGATAAGGATGAATCAAAGGTATTATGCAATTGTTGTGGAAAGTCAATTAGCATAGGACGCAAAGATAGCAGCGGTTTTGGCTTGGATGGAATGAAAAAGCATTTTGTCTACTCCATCCAACCAAATTTTGCCGGAAAATTTGGAAATGCTCGTGTTTTCGTCCACAACATTACGGACTGTTGATTAGGATTGTTGAAATAAGTGAAATGAATGATCGAATAAAATTTACAAAGAAATACTTCTTTATTATTGCATTGTTATTTGCTACAGAATGGGCTTTTATTCTGAAACAGTTCCTCCTTCACTTTCAGCTCAAAAATTAAATCAATGAATGTAGTACCGGCCGGTACCAGAGCGGTACCGGCACCGGTACCGGTACCCTGGTACCGGCACCGGTACTGGTACCGGTACCCGGTGCATCACTATTCGTAAGAATACCCTATGGCTTTATTATAATATGCGTTAGCCTCCATCTATCTGCGCGTTAGCCTCCATTTCATTCTTAAAATAACTTTGTTCTGTCTGCTAGCTTAAATTAATTTATATTTCAGACTCAATTAAAAATTTATTCACTACTTAATTACGTCAGTGCCAAAACAATCTATAATTTGGCAGCACTTCAATCTCTTTACCAGGCGAAAAAGCGAAATGCATATACTGCAAAAAGTGATTAAAATTGAAAGGAATGTTTAATTGCTAAACCATGTTTGTACTTGGATTGAAAATAGAAGGTTGAACATAACCAGCTTTATTAGTATGCTCTACAAACAAGTGAAGGTATCGTTTTTATCCTTCTTCAATTGGTATGTAATCATGCATGCAATGTTAAGTCTTAATCTTCAACCCCAACCGGACCCCGAAAACCGGGGTTTTTCACCCCGACCCAACCGGGTTTAAAAATCTCACCCGTGACCCCGCATGATCACTGAATAAAAATAATAATAATAATAATAATAATAATAATAATAATAATAATAATAATAATACTTTATTCGGAAAAAAACGTAAGGATAAAAAAGTCGCAAGGAAAATAAGATAGCTTAGTGTAAAATGAGAAATGTCTGGACACACAGGCAAATAGTAAATTGCGCTCACATGTGCCTCATCAGAAAATTCCCGAAATCAACATTTTTCAAATTTCTCTCAAATGCTCAACATTTGGAGAATTTCGAATATATTGTGGGAGATCGTTGTTTAGGTTGCGCTAAATTTTTACGATTTTCGTTCATTTCAAGCAGGATTCAGGTTTGAAATGAAAATGTACTATTTTACGATATGAAAATGAGGACTCTGTAAGTTTTATTTTTACACAAATAATTGCATAAAAAATAAGCATATTAAAGGCGGTGAATGTCGCTTCAAGATTAAATGTCAATTGTTATTAAAATCACTGTTTTTTTGTATTCGGCAAAGATTTTTCCCGATGTACAAAATTTGAAAAATTTTAGGCGCTTCGCGCCGAAATGAGTAACTGTGTGTTCTATATATCTTTATAATTGCAGAAATTGCATTTCAAAAGGAAAAATGTCCAATTTTTTGGCGCTTCGCGTCGTTTTAATACGATTCTTAGGGATTTTTGCCTTTAGAGACCCAGAAATTAAGTAAAATACACTACTGAAAGTCGAACAACTCTGGTTTTACTACACTAAAATTGCAACTGTACCATATTATAGTACCCAAAAATTTGCGTGTACAAAATGTACAAAGATTTTTGGGAAGACAAAAACTGTAAAAAGATAGATACGTCGTCGTTTATGTCCGCAAAAAATTTGTCGCGTCGGTTCGATGGATAGGTCCGGATACGCGTGAAATTCCAAAATTTCAGCGCTTCGCGCCGAAATGAGTAATTGTTTGTCCTATATGTCTTTAAAATGGCAGAATTTGCATTTAGAATGGAAAAATGTCAATTTTTTTGCGCTTCGCGCCGTTTAAAGACAATGCTTGGTGATTTTTGACCTTAGAGACCCAGAAATTAGATAGAATACACTACCAAAAGTCGAACAACTTGTTTTTACCTCACTAAAATCGCTACTGTACCATATTATAGTACCGAAAAATTTGTGTGTACAAAAGATACAAAAGATTTTTGGGAAGGCAAAAACTGTAAAAAGGTGTAAAATTCCTGAGAATTTTTAGCGCTTCGCGCTGAAATGCATAATTGTTAGTCCTGCATGTCTTTAAAATGGCAGAATTTGCATTTAGAATGGACAAATTTAAAACTTCTCGAAGCTCCGCGCCGTTTTGAGACAATTTTTAGTGATTTTTGGCGTCAGAAACCCAGAAATTAGCTAAATTACACTACCTAAGATCGAAAACCCTGTTTTACTACACTAAAATCCCTACTGTACTATATTATAGTACACAAAAATTTGCATGTACAAAATGTACAAAGACTTTTGTGGACCATCTTTGTACATGTACAAACGGACCATGTACAAAAAACACTGACTAAAATAATAAGTTTTTAAACATAATTGCTATGCAAATTATCGATTGCACTATTTTTTTACACCATACTAATTTTGACACACCATTTTTAATTAAAAAATTATGTCGCGAGGAATAGTGCGACATCGCGTGAAATTATGAATAGACTTTGCGTGGAAGCAAGACTACCATGTTAAAAATTTGATGCATAAATTTTTGCACGCAGGAGTTATGTAGCAACCATTTTGTGACTTAGGCAACCAACCAAAAAATTGGGCTTCGGTACCAGCCGAGACTTTAAGGCTTGCCCAGCTATGGTGTAATGTATATCATATACATAAATTTTGCTGATTTGACTAATTTGTTTGTATGTGTACCTATACGAATTATATAATACTCATTTCTCTGAGCCTAATATGCATGCACATATAACGTGCAATGTATATGTACATGCATACATGCACAGCTTGGGAATTCTGGGGGGGATGAAATTAAAAAGTGCCTTTTTCGGGTCCAAAAATGGGAGATACGCGTCAGTGTTCTTTTTGTACAAGGTCCGTTTGTACATGTACAAAGATGGTCCCCAAAAGTCTTTGTACACTTTTCACATACAAATTTTTGTGTAGTATAATATGGTACAGTAGCGATTTTAGTGTGGTAAAACAGAGTTTTTCGACTTTTCTGGATTTCTGTCGCCAAAAATTACTAAACATTGTCTCAAAACGGCGTGAAGCGCCGAAAAATTCGAAATTTTTTCTATTCTAAATGCAAATCGGTCATTTTAAAGATATATATGACAAACAATTACTAAAAATTTTTGGGAATTTCACACCTTTTTACAGTTTTTGTCTTCCCAAAAATTAAGTCTTTTACATCGGGAAAAATCTTTGCCGAATACGAAAAAACCGTTTTCAAAAACATTATTTTTAAGCGTTTCTGACGATGCTCTATCTTTCTATTAGCATTAAATTTGGAAAAAATCAAAAAAGTCGGAACAAATTGAACAAAATATAGTCAAAATATGAGTATAATGGCGTGAAGTGCCGAAAATTTGGCACTTTTCAGCAAATAGGTATGTAGCTAAAAACGCTTAAAACAGCACCTGTTCCACAAATTTCTAAGAAAATTTTCGACAACTTTCAAAAAATCGCCAATTCTACGGGGGCGGGTGAAAAAATTTTGTGTGGGGGGGGTGAAAATCTTTCTGGAGGTGAAACTCCCTCCTAAGATTATGTATGTGTACATGTATGTGCATTTGTATATAAATGTATGTGCATACACAAAGTATGATTAATAATACTAAGGGTAAGGGACATATGTACATGTTCTTCTTGGGGTTTTTCTCCCTCATTCAGAAATTTTGATTTTTCAAGAAGAATCGTAGAAGGGATGTTTTTTAAAGCATTTTTAGGGATCTATTGCCTCAAACTGTCATATTTTCGGTACCTCACGCCGTTTACTCATTTTCTTACTATATTTTGTTCGTAAAGACCATTTCAAAAAGGTCAAAAATGTTGTCTTTGACGCGTGCCCATCGTTTCTGAGTTCCAAAAGAGCTTTTGAATATTTTTTCGGTTTTACCCCGCCGCCCCCACTCATAGATGCACCAGGTCAGGGTCGGCAGGGTGGGGGGGGTTAAAATCCAAATATCCAAAACAGTTAATTTAAGTTTTACGATTTTTTGCGGTTTTAATGATCAACATGGTCAAAATAGCCTAAAACGCATTTTTTCGTGGTAATATCGCATTTTAAAAGCATGTTTAGTCCATTTTGACGGCATTATATCATTTTTAACACTAAAAAATGCAAAAATTTATCAAGTTTGGGCGCTTTTTGAGTAAAAAGTACTCAAAATTACTAATCCGGCGCAAAGCGCTGGAAACAATTCTTGACATTTTTACTGCTTTTGACCCGAAAAAGGATGCAAAAAAACGTTCCATCAGCTCGCATGCTTAATATATGAATTATTTTGTATTTATGTATTCTTTAATGTTTGCTTATTATTTTTCGTAATTTTATTTTATTATATCATTAGGCGTTTCTTCCGTATCTGGCGCGTTTACGCAAGAAGTCTTAGAAACAATGGCGGCTATGAACAAGCGACCAATCATATTTGCTCTGTCAAATCCGACCAGCCGAGCCGAGTGTACTTCCGAGCAGGCTTACAAGTATAGCCAGGTATGTAGGCTATGCTTATTTTTTTAATTTTTTATCAATGTTTTTGACTTGATTATTATTTTATCATTATTTTCTTATCCTTACTTTATTTCATTTTATTATATTTTAATGCTGTACGTGAACTTTCGCTTGAGTCTGTGCAGCCAATACGTACACGCATGCAGGGGCGTTATCAGGATTTTATTTCGTGGGGAGGGGGCGAAATTTTCGAAGTCCCATTTCTCGAGAACCATTAATGAGATACGCGAAAATAATGGCATTTTCGAGCGTTTCTCGATTGGACCTCCAGAAATTTCGGGGGCGAAATTTAAGCTCAAAATTATTTTTATACAAGATAACCAATCAATCGATCATATTTTATAAGTTAGAGCGTGCAATTTCAGAAGTAATTCTTATACACAAAATTTAGTGTTTATCAACGTGTAGAATTTTATTTTGTTCAAAACCGTATCAATTACGCTTTCCTTTCCTTCGAGTTTACAAGGCGTACACGCAGAAGCGTAACCAGGATTTTATTTCAGGGGGACCGAAATTTTCAAAGTCCTATATCTCGAGAACCGTTAGGGGATAGCTAAAATAATGGCATTTTTTAGCGTTTCTCTACGAGATCTATGCCATGGTGAAGAACAAAATGAAAAATTTCTTGCTTGATTTCAAACTTGGATATCAAAAATCTATGCTTTAAGCTATCTGTACGACTAATTTCTCAATATCGAGTTAAAGCTTGACTCTAAAACATTTCGAAATACTTGTCTTTGCATTTAATTTTGCGGTTTTGCAAAGAAAACAAATGAAGAAAAAAATAAACCGGCGCGGAGCGCCGAAAATTTTCGACATATTCGCTATTTTTAAGTCAAATCTGGGCTTCTAAGGTAAGAAATAAGATAGAAAATGAAAAATCGGCGCTAAGCGCCGGAAAATTTTGAGTTTAGTGGCTCAAAAGTGTGCTAGAAACGCATTTTGGCTGTCCTTTTAGTAGACTTCGAGAATTTTTAATTTTTTCCTCTAAGGGACCCTTGTGAAAAATACAAATATTTTTTCATTTAGGGGGACGGGACGGCCGCCCCCGGCTGGTTACGCCCCTGCGTACACATATGTATATATTGCAGAAACTATTCGTCCGCTTGTTCACATTGCTCAATATTTTGAACATCTTGCGTATTTGAGTTAGCGCGCGACGCAGCTTGATGTATTTTACATGAGCAGCTTACACCGCTCGAAAAAGTAGCTTACACTGCTCGATATAGCGCTTAACACTCTAGACAAATCACTTTACACTGCTCGATAAAATAGATTACACTATTCGAAAAAGTACTTCACACTATCTACTATAAAGGTTTACACTTTTCGGGAAAAACACTTCACACTGCATTCAAGGGCCGCTGTATTTTCGCCAGCGGCAGTCCGTTTCCGTCCGTCACGATCGACGGCAAAACATTCGTCCCGAGCCAAGGAAACAATGCCTACGTTTATCCCGGCGTTGCTTTGGCGGTCATTTTGTTCCAAATTCGTAGCATACCCGAGGAATTGTTTTTGATTGCGTCCGAAGTAGACTAGTATTTTATGCATTTTTTTGTCTGTTTACATTTCGTTCGCATTTTTTCGTTGAATTTTTAGATTTTAATTTGAATGGTGTTAATTTGTATGCATGTGTAAATAAAAAAACGTTAGCGAGTATGATATGAATGTCGAAACAGAACGAGAATTGACTATAGCTGTAAATGGACCGTGTGGAGGTGTGCTTATAAGGACAGCAGTCGAATTTCGGGGCTCCGCGTGGTCACGTCGTTTTCACCCTCCAATCTGTAAATTATTGTTCCTAGGCTGATAGTTGTGCAACAAATGCGTAGATTATGGCAAATTTGTGCTTACTAGGGATGCAGCGGGTGCACATTTTTTGGAATAGCGGGTGCGGGTGCTAAAATTCTCGCTTTAGCGGGTGCGGGTGTCGCACCTTAAAAATAGCGGGTACGGGTGGCGGGCATAGGTGGGCATCACCGAAATTCAGGGGGTGAAAAAATTTTCATCAAAGGTCAAAAAATGGTCTCAAAAGTGGTCGTATGGCGAAAAAACACCATTTTTCGACGTTTCTCATTGAGCACTATCCAATGACATCAAAAAATCGCTAAAAAGCAAAAAAATTTCAAAATTTGAATTCTGGGGGTATTGTGATTTCTGGGGGGTATCTCAACTTGGGACGGGATGCATACCCCCTCGAACCCCCCACGCCCACGTGTGGTGGCGGGTATAGCAGTGAGAATAGCATAAAATAAGTAGGGCTAACAATGCTCCATTTTTTCGTCCGCTTAATGCAGTTATTTACTGTGTGTAAAATTCATATTAATCTTCAAGCTGATTGTCTTTTTATTTGCGGACTACACTCTCAATGGATTAAATTTGCAGATGGAAGATAAGTAAATTGTCAATGATTGAACCATTGACCAAAATGAGTAATATATTTGCACTTTGCAGAATAAAATGTTTAGCCACTTGTTGTCGTCACTCACTTCTTAAAAAAGCAGTGCACAATACATAGCTGCATAATGTATCTACGCACGCCAGAGTGGTTAAAGTGATGCACGTAAAGACTGGCGCGTAGACCCTTTTTAAAAAAAGTATGATTCGCAAAAGTTAGAATTAACCATAAGAGAGCTTGAACACGTATCTGCAGTCCAGTGGGTACATAAAAATATGACTCATTACAAGTAGATGTTCGCTTTATCCATTTGTACTCGTACGTCAGAACTCACTGCAATACATTCTGCAATTTTTGTCTTTTCGTAAATTCTAATTATTATTATCCGGCACCCACTGCTTTATCACGATATTTTTAGCGGGTGCGGGTTGCAAAATTTTGGAATAGCGGGTGCGGGTACCAAAAAAGAAGCAGTTAATAGCGGGTGCGGATATCCGCTGCATCCCTAGTGCTTACTACAATCAGCATTCTATGAGCTTTCAGACGATACCTTATTTGTTATATAAAAATAGAAAACAATTCAATTTACACCAGAAAACTAAGATAAATTTGTAAAAAGCCTAAATCCATTGAAGATTTCCACCTCAAATTATAGGTTTTTTGAGATTGCAGAAAGAACTACTGACTCTTATAACCAAAACTTATACTTTTTGGATAAAACTTTTTAAAACGTGACTATTTTGCTATGCAGGTAGGTTCAATGCTCCTACCTTAAAAAAGTCGTACAGTTATTAACGTTTGAAGACCCAAATTTGAACGTTTTTAAGGGTATACTGTAGAAATTCGGTTTTTTTAAACATTACTTTCGACCAATTCAATCAAATTAGTCGGTTTATAGCAGAATAATTAGATGATTTTGTGCTCTTTCATTTGAACAACGTTTTGTGGTGTAAATAAGCAAAAATACGGAAGAAAACATGCTAAAAATTCAATTCTCAGGGACGTCGGGGGGGGGTTCGCCGGATTATCGTAGCAGGGGGTCCCCCCCAACCCAAACCTGTAACGAGGGATCAGGAGATCCCTCCATCCTAAGTCGGCTGCCCTCCATCCCCCCATTAGTCAGAAAATTTTCGACCCTCCCTCGATGTTTGGTGAAAACTTGCGTTTTTTAACCATTTTTTCGGTGCATTTTTGCAATTTTTGGCCAAAACAACGGTGGTTTATTACCCCCCCCTCCTAAAAATGGCTAGGGACCCCGTTCAATATTCTCAGTCATTACATGACTGCCCAATCCCCCATGCATGTGTTGTATTGTGTTCGAATGTGATTGCAGGGGCCGCTTTTAATTAAGTGTCTTTTTTGCAAACATGCTTTCATCACTCTAGTCAAGCATCGAGCTTTTAAACTTTTACCTTAAAACTTAGTCAATCAGCTTAACGTTTTTGGCTTTGTGCCAAATTTTTTTATCCATCAAAATATGGCAAGGGAAAGTGGTTTTGCGGATGTTATGTGTCGTCTATCGTCGTAAGTCAAAAGCATTTAATATTTTATTGTTCGATAACGATACACAAAAACATACATAGTTGTGTATCATTCAACTTATTAATTTCTTTATTCATCTATTTATCTAATTACTTATTCATTTATTTACAACATGCATATTTATTCATTTGACTAAATATTTATTTGTATTCACCTCATTATTTGCGTACATATTTATTTTTCGATATTTAGTAATTTACAATTAATTATTTTTTTCTAAAATCAAAATGAATTAGTCCTCTCCATTAGGTCTTAGCTTCTCTGTTGACCGACCAACAAATGGATCAAGGTCGCGTTTATCCGCCTTTGACCGATATTAACGAAATATCGATTAAAATCGCGATTGCGTGCGCTAATTATTGCTATAAAGTAAGAGTATGCATAGTCTTTTTATTTATATATTTTATAAATAAAAAATTAAATTTGTAATTTATTTTTGGTGTTTCTTATTTTTATTTTTGTCTTTTTAATATTTCTTTCTTTTAGATTTATCTTCACTTTATATTTGTTTGTTTTACTCTCGTTTTATTTATCTACAAAATTTGACAAATGGATAGATGATAAATTGTTTAAACATATGTTTTTTTTAAATTTTCCCATAAATCGTTCAAATGAAATATCATTCGATCAAATTTATCCAAATTTTGGTTTAAACTGAAATTACGTTCAATCAGTTTCTTATATTTTTTCGCTTTTGAGGAAAATTTCATCCAGTCAGATTCGTCGATAAGTCTCTGCGTAAAAAAAATTTGTTGTTTTGACCAAATTCGTCAAATTTTTTTATGTCTTCGTCATCTGAATACTTATTCTATATGTCTAATTGCTCGATTTTCATTCGCAAATTTCAATCTAGTTTGCCCATTTTTGTTCCGAACAGGATTTTCTCAATTTAAACTGATTTTTCAATTAATTGCTCCAATTTTTTCCGCATTAACCGACTTGTGTATAATTCAGCCGAATTATCCGCTTCTCCCAACCCGAATTCTTTTTCAATCCATGCTGTGAAGACTGATTTTCTCAAATTTATTGTGGAATTTCCGATCATTCTAATCCATTATCACTTTGTTTACTGGATGTAAGCTCGATAAAACGCGAATCGTGACATTATGAAGTTTTTTGTTGTAGTTCCTTTTATCTTTTTTATTTTGTTATTCATCGCTTATTCGTCATTTATTTTTCTTTATTTTCGAATTTGCCTGACTTGCTCAGTTTTTTCTGCGTATTTAATTTTCTTTTTTTATTTCTATTTTTTATTCTGATTTTTTATATTTTTTATCTAATCCATTCAATAAAATTACCGATTTTCTCCGTAAAAAGATTGGCATTGCATCATATTATCCGGAGCCAGCGGACAAGGACGAATTTATAAGAAATAACATGTACGATTGCAACTATAGACCCTACAAACCGGACCTCTACGATTGGCCGGACGAAGCGATGAAATATCGTTGAGAATAATGCGACGGAGAAACCCGTCTTTTTCCCGTTTCAATGACATTTTTTGTCGGTAATGTTAACATCGTAATGATTAGCGAAGCCATCGCTCGGAATCTGGGCAACTTGCCAAAATTAACGGCCTGGCCAAAAATTACCTAAAATTCGAGGAAAAGACCCAGCTCTCGGATAAAGAATAATTAGCGTAATTAAGTTATACGCCGTTGAGATTTCCTTTATAATTTAAAAAGTGCTCTTAATTTTAGACCAAACGGCTAGATTCTCAAATGGAATAGCGTGGGATCGGAAAAATCGAAAATAACACACGAAAATAGCGAAATGAAAAACATAAACAAAATAATATTTACAAAATGCATATTAAAATGTATTAAAATTTCAGATATACATATCTGTTAAAATCATTCTAGCTTATTCTATATATATAGAGGCGGCTCAATTACGTCATCAAACTAGTGACGTCGCTACAAGTTTGAGAGAGGGAGAAGGAAATTTTGTGCGTCTTTATTTTATATCATTTCGTCTCTCATTCACTCCCATAATTTTTTTATTCGAATAAACTTTTATACTACATCTGTTGATTTTTCTGATAGATTTTATTTTGGCACGTTGCCAGACCGCGCGAAATTTCCTTTTTTGTGTAGTTAGTTTATTGTTTTAGACGTTTTCAGTGCATAGTTCATCTGTTTTATCGATTTGACCGGTTTTCACTCTATAGGCTCATTCCTCCATATTTCACCTCCGCCTTTCCGCGTTGATTCGTAGTTTCTTTACACTGCTTAAAGTGTACACTTTATACGCACTAATTGATTAACGTTTTTTCTGTTATTTTTGCTCGTTTTCGCCTTTTTCGTACTCAGATAAACATCAGATCTTTTTTTGGTCAAAATTTTGTTCTACCGTTTTGTCGACCTGCTTTCTTCATTCTTGTGTAAATAACAGTGCCTCAGGTCTTATTTATAATTATTGCGAGTGGAGTGCATCGCATAATCTGAATTCCGATTACTTGGATATAAACTTAATGCAAAAGTCATTGCTCGTCTCTCTAAACAAACAGTGTAAAATGGGTACCGCTTATAGATGCACATTGTCAAGGTCGGCAGAGGGGTGAAATCCCTGATAGAAATCCAAAAGAGGAAACTTAGTTTACACTATTGTTTGCTACTCAAACGACAAGAATGGTCAAAGTAGCTTACAAAACGCTTTTTCGGGGTAATACCGCATTTTTAAAGCATTTTTAGTCCATTCTAACTGCGTTATATCCCTCTCAATACTGAAAAACATAGAGATTGATCAATTTTAGGCGCTTTTTTGAGTAAAAGGCACATTTGTAAGTCTTGTCGGAAAAATTGTGACATTATTACTGCTCTTGTCCTCAAAAATGATGCAAAAAAAGGTTCCGTCAGCTCAAAATCGTTGGACAGTAACTGTCTGGTTGACCCTTTAGGGGGTACACACCCCCAGAAACCAAAATACCCCCTCTTCCAGAATTCAATTTTTAAAAATTTTTCGTTTTTTTTCCGCAATTTTTTGATGCCAATGGATAGTGCTTGATGAGAAACGTCGAAAAATGGTGTTTTTATCGCCATACCACCATTTTTAAGGCCATTTTTCGACCTTCAAAAAAATCTTGCACCCTCCCCCCAGAATTTTCTTGCTGCCCACGTATGCCCCTCACCCATCCCCTTTATGTGCACATATAATACCGTACAAAACGTCGTAGAGCTGGTTATATTAAAAAATTGATTATCTACTTCTTTTATTTTAAACTCCATTTTCAGGATATCTGAACAAAATAGGTGATCAAATTAGGCATAATTGTACTTCAGCGGACCCGCACTTTCTACTTAGTACTAACAGTGTTATATCATAGGAAATCTTATAACATTGTAACCAAATTAGTACTATATACTTAATAAAATTGATCATCGTTTCCAGAAAATTGAGTAATGTAAAATGCATGCGATTTATCAAACTCAGATGCGCTTTATAGTCAAGCTTTAAGTAGCTCAAATTCCTTTTGTCAGTCGCTCACAATCTTTTAACTGCAGCTTGCGTAAGAAATGCGTAAAAATTGAATTTTTGACGAGTGTTTTAAAGTAAGGTTTAAAATAATATTGTTCTTTTGGGCGGTGTGTATTTTGAATTAACATGTGTATTAAACATCTCAAAACGCGTTTTAGTCGTTGATTTGTTATTAGCGTCGTTACGTTAAGGTTCAAGCTTTAGGCATTTGAAATTAGGTACTAAGTCGACTCGTAATTGATCGTTTTTAAGGATTCGGTGTAAAGTTACGTAGTGTAAACTTTTCGTCTACTGCGTGCTAGTTGTGTGGCTATCTGTTAATTGTGATAGGATACTCGAATAAGAATCTGTTTTCATGGTTAAGCCATATGTTCGAACCGAATGCTATAAAGCTAAAAGCATATATAGGAACATGTAACTAAAGTTGGCAAACATTACAGAAAGCGCCAAGATGGTTCCATAGAATGTAAATCGAATTTTAAGGGTTTTTTAAAGTCATTTTTTCAAGGTTCTTTTTCGTGCGCTTTAATCGTAAAAAGGGCGATTCGTTCCATCTCGAATTTTAGCCTTCGTTTTGCCTTATTTTCCTGAAAACTTACCTATTTCTCCATCCCAGGGGTCCAGATAGACCCTGAACCCTCTCCCTTCTTGACGCTGTGGCGGATCAAGGATTTTCTGACGGGGGAGAAGCCCATATTTTTGTTAGTATCAAATATTGTTCGAAAAATCCGTTCATAATGCTTAACGTATGTAACTAGAGTCTCTTTCACATAAATTTTGAGAATTTTTTCGAAAGTGAGCCAACGGATTACGATAATTGTGAATCAAATCGATGCTATAACCGCAATCTATCGTCGGACATAGTTTTTAAAATTTATGATCAAACTTGTGTGAAACAGACTATAGCGGTTAATTTTCGGAAGTGTCCCAAGAAAAGCTCGCAAAATTATTTCGAAAATTGACAAAGCGTCGAAAACATACTCGAGAAATCTTTTAATTTAAAAAAATCAACATTCCCACTGCAAGTACCAACATTGCCATCGACAGGAAAAGCCGTGGCACTAGAATCTCATGCAGAAATTTGCTGTAAAAGTAGGTACATACATACCGTATTTATTCTTATAAACCGCGCCCTCTAATAGTAAGCGCACCTGCAAAGCGGAAAAAGTTATAGACAGCGCCCTCCTTCTAATAGTAAGCGCACCTGCTATTATATGAATGCTGTCCTTAGTTTAACGTGTCCCTTGAATATAATTTCTTGGCCGAAAAGCAGTCCAAACTCAATATAAGAGCATGGAATATTATTTTTATGGATAAAATGCCAAAAATAAGACAATTGATGAAGTAATTGAGATTGGAATTAAAAAAATATTTATCTATTCTGTTCAGTAATAAAGGAATTTGATGCTTTTCGCGTAAAATCAAATTAAAAAAGTTATAGATAGCGCCCTCTAATAGTACGCGCTCTGTAATATATAGCGCACTGTAGCACAAAAGTGTAAAGTATATGTGTTTTTTACTCTTTGCATGTTCTAAAGCTTATCTAACTCAAGTTTGGTATCTCTGCAATCTGATTGGTTTTATAATGTGGAGGGTTACAATGTCTCAGAATACAAATTTTTTGTTCGTTTTTAGTGCTATATTTCTTGATCTGTGATCGTGTTAGTGTAAAGGCTTCGAGACGGAAAAAGAAATTCCTTCAGCTACTCCGCTAAAAAGGCGGAACACGCTGATTATGCTTAAAATGTGCCCTGACGTAAGCGTTTTACATTCTAGTTTATTTTGTTTCTACACACCCAATATTGCGTTATTAGTGCAAGTGTAAAGTTTACACTGATAAGCACTTTTCCGCCCAGAGCATTGAGTATGAGCATTCTTTTAAAAATTATTACGGTAATGTCAGAATAACGAATCTGACCTTTAAACTCTTCTACAGCCGGATGTTGTTGAGCTGTGAAGAGGTGATGCTTGAGTCATGCACATATTTGCTAATGCCAGTATTTAGCTCCATATTGCATATTTTTTGTTCAGTTTTTGTTCATCTTTAATCATTTTTATTCGCAAACATGCTCTGTTCTGAAGATTCACTGGAATGAGAAACATTTTTCAAAATACTATGTATCTGCAAATTACTTCATAATAATAATAATTCTTATTATATTAGCCCATAAATTTTCTTAAATTGTTTGCATTTGCAGACGTGTCGACTGGATTGTTGATTTTTTGATGTGTTTGTTGCCATGTCTGGCTTTCGCTTGCTGTTTCTGTCTATGCGGGATTTTACTTTAATTAGGTAAGTAACGTTATTAGCGTAAATTTTAAATCAATAAATTTTCTGACTGTCGTTCTTATCTTTCTTTCGATGTAAACACTTGATATCAATCTTTGCTTATGCAAGCTCTTAATTTAACTTTCCCTGAGGATGTCTGGTTTGGAATACATTAAAATATTTACGCTAAGATTGCCTTTTTTATGATGAAAATGCGGTGTTTAAGAACAAAATCATGCTGAGAGACAGTTGAATACTAGCAAGGAAAAATGTTCCATTGGAGCAAAAAAGGTGAATATATACTTGAATTTATCATTGTTCAGGATGTAAAAGGAGGGGACAAGGGAAAATTCCTTATATGCGTAGAAGCCATAGGAATGTGCTAAACAGTTAGACTTCCTCCAAACAACGCAAAAATCGAAGTATATTCGGCAGCATTTGAAAAATCAGGGTGTAATCACAAAATGTTTTTAAAGTGTTTCGCAAAAGAGTAGTGGAGACACTTTCATGACTATTAAATTATCAGTGTATTATTTATTTCATGAAATCCTTATCTTCCAAAATGCTCTGGCTTAAAAGACAATAGTGTAAACTTTAAATCTCCACGGCCAACTCAATAGTTTGCATGAGAAATCACAAAAATTTTCTTTAAATTTTCCAAAATGAAATAATCAAAATACTTGCCATCGTAATCAAAATTACTACAGAAAATCTGCAGAAACGCGCATAGGCTGCAGAATATACTTCGATTTTTGCGTTGTTTGGAGGAAGTCTAATTGTTTAGCACATCCCTATCACGTCGTCAGTGTGACTTGGGTGATTTTTCACTTTAAAATGCCAAGATCACAAAATCTATCAGAAAACCATACGTTAAATTATATCTCATTAGAAGGAGCATCCAATTTTCTATCTATTTACAGAAAAAAATGCGAACTAATCTGAAGCAGTAAAAAATTATGAATCTTAATTTGTAAAAGACGCAGTTTTTTCATTACAATAATTAAAATGGCAGCCATATTGAACTCTTTTTCTGTTTATCCAAATCAAACAAACAAATACTTATTTGAAAGCTCTTTCTTTGCTCTTTTTCAAAATAGGCTTAATTGTTTAATTATGTAAAGTAGTTAGAGAGCTACAGCTTAAAGTATTGTTTTTCCAATATGGCTGCCCCTGAAACAAATTTGTATTGAGCAAAACCGGAAGAACAAGCAAATCTTGGTTAACCGCGCTTATTGCACAAGAAAGCATATCTGAAGACGCAACTATTTTGCTACTATTGAGCTTTATATGTACAATGCAGGGTAAATGAAAGTCTGAGCCAAGAGAAATTTTAATTTTTTTGGCTAAATAGTAGCGTTCCAAAATTTTCTATCTAGAACATGTCCTAATTGGAACAGCGGTTTCTGAGATTTGCTCAAAAACCCTAAAAGGTACGAAACACTTTTTTAAGTGATCATCAACGACTTTGTCTTTGAAGGCTTACAGTTACCTTATTACTGTAGCATCGGACCTAAAGGTACATACTGCTGAAAGCACTTTGATTGCTGATTCCGAAATGCATATAATCATGTCGTTTTATTGTTTAAGTCAATTATAGTAGGCATTCCAATGCTAATTTCGCTGTTTATAGTGAAAACGATGTGATGGCTTCTGCGCGTATGAAGAAATTTTCCCTAATCCCTCCTTTTACATCCTTAACAATTAAGAAATTCAAGTATATTCACCTAGCATTTTTCTTGCTAGTATATGTATATAGGCAGCAAACGCATTCTGAGAAGGGGTTTGATGCGGCGAGAATCGCAAAAAATGCCGCAAATACAATTTTGGGATCTCTGCTAAATTCTAGGGAGAGTGCATCTTATGTGGTCTAGTCTCCCGCTTATCAACACAGTTTGTGTGAGAATTTTGGGATGGTGACAATGCTAGAACGGTGGCAAAGTTGGGACTTGCAGGGAATGTTGAGATTCGCGGTTGGAAGCTCGAAACAATGGACATGTTGGGGCCACAGATGCACAGCATGGCCGGTCTGGGGTGGGGGTCAAAAATCGAGCTTTTCTTTGGCCAAAATGACGTTAAAAACTCGTAAAATTTTTCAAATAGAGTAAAAACTGCTTTCATCTACAGTTTTTGGTCAATTTGAAGCAATTTTTGGATTTCTGTTCGATCTTTTCCGTAAAAAATGCATTATTTCCATTCTGAGGTTTAGACTCTTAACCTTCCCTAATGCTGGAACGGTGGCAAAGTTGTGACTTGCGGTGGGAAAGTAGAGACTCTTGTTGGAAGATTGGGACGATGGGCATGTTGGGACTATAGATACACTGTATGGCCGGTACGGAGGGGTCGAAAATCGAGCTTTTCTTAGGCCGAAAGTGTCACTAAAAACAGATAAAAACTTTTAAATAGCGTGAAAACTGCTTTGATCTACAGTTTTTGGTCAATTTGAAGCATTTTTGAAGGAATTTTTGGATTTTCGCCCGATTTTAGCCATTATTTTGCCTCTATTCATTTCCATTCTGGATTCTAGACCCTGAAAGCCTCCCCTATTCCTTTATATGTGCATGTCTGGTTGGGACTCATGGTGTGGGTGGGGACGCTGTAACTTTATGAATGTTGGGACAATGGGAGTGTTAGGATGGTAGGAATGTTGGAACTCGCAAGGGGAATGTTGGGATCCTCGTTGAAAATGTTGGAACAGTGGGAATCAGTGGCGGATCCAGGATTTTCCTAAGGGGGCGGCGGTACCCTTACGGGGGGGCGGAACCCTGACATGGGCGGAAAAATTAGCTGTTTTAACCCGAAAATCACTAAAAAACCGCTCAAAAATCCTTAATTGTGCGCACTATTTTGGGCCAATGGGGGGCGGCCGCCCCTCCCCCACGCCCCCCTCCGCACCTAAATCCGCCCCTGGTGGGAATGTTAGAAGAGTGTGAATATTGGGACAGTGGGAATCTTGGGACTCGCGGTTGGATGGTTGGGACTTTGCGGTGGTAGTGTGCGGGACGGTGGGGATCTTGGGACTACACTGGATGAAGGGCCGTACGCCGATTGGCTGAATTTTCACGGCTTTCGAATCACCTTACTGAAATTAAACCACGAATATTGAAATGCTCTGTAAGCACATACTATTCGAATGATTTCAATTTTTCAATAAAATGTTCTTCAGACTTCAAATTTTTTTGTTTTTTAATGGGTTTAATTTTCTTGAAAATTCACATACTCTTCCGATAAAAAACGTAGAAGCGAGGAAAATTTGTTGTTTGTTTCAATTAGGTAAATGCATACACACAGCGGCTGACGTGACCGTAACCCCGTAAGCCATGCATTTTATTCTCGAGACGATGCCATGGAATCGAAGCGAAAGTCAGATTTGCAAATTTACCTGCATGCGCAGTGTTTTTTCGATTATCAGCCACGTTTCATGAACTGCTGCGGTCAGGTTCACATTTGGACGTTGACAAAAATCTTGTGCACCGTCGAAATTCTGATTACAGTAGGACTAGTAATAGTTATCACGTCTTCGGTTGACGAAGATGAAGTATTTTTGCTCGAGTTGAATCCGATTAAAGAATTTTTGGTCTTCTGGGGATTCGCGTCGATGTTTGCAAGTTTGCTATTTATTTTGGGATTAAAGTTGCGACGACAGAGCTTCGAGATTCCTAAATTTATCGTGCGCAAATATATTTTTGCCTGATTTTGTCATTTGCATTCAGTTTGTACGTTATTACAATGTTTATAGAACATACTTATAAATAAGTCTCTCGATTTTTTGCGTCGTATGCCCATCGCTGCTAAATCCGGTTAATTTTTTCAGAGTTTACGTTTGCTTTCAAAGCTTGTTGATTAACTTACCGGTACAAAATTTGTGCGATCCTTCCATCATGCTCTCTTTTTTATATGTAAATCCAAATTGCACAAATATTATAAATACAAAGCTTACGAAAATTGAGACGATTAAAATAAATCTAGCCATGAAATACGTATAACTCATGCAATATTGAAAAATATCACTCAATGACATTTTTGGAGTAAGTACCTAAATGTCCACCGACCCTTCGCACTCAGGTCTTTGAATAAAGTGGAATTATAAATTAAGGAATAAATATGGAAAAACTACTAAAAATGAGTTATTTGAACCTTAAATATACATAAGTGGTTACTTTAACCATGACTAATCTACGTGCTGTAAACTGTCTCATGCCTAATGATGAAGTCTGTACGAGATATATGTAGGTGGTTCCAAAAACGCAATATAGTTGTAAATAAATTTAGAGTAAAAGTTGAAAAAATTTGTAAATAAAATAAAAGTTAAAAGCATAAAAATATATTTAACACAATACCGCAGTGCTTTAATTTGCGCAAAGACAATGATAATTTGCACATTAACATACTGTAGTCTCTTTCACACAACTTCGGTCATAAATTGATAAAGTATCTCCGACAATAAGCCGACGAACTGCAGTTACAGCATTGATCTGATATATAATTATCTTAAACCTCAGCTTACTGTCGTTGGAAATTCTTAGAATTTATGCACGAAGTCATGTGAAACAGACTATAATCATGCTGAGATGCAAATTTTTCAGTAAAACTAGCAAAGAAAAATGCTCCGATGGAACAAAAAAGATGAATATACTTGGAATTGTGGATTATTAAGGATGTAAAAGGAGGGGACTAGGGAGAATCTACCTAAAGTCGCAAAATCTGCTAAAAATCACACTTTCTCTAAGCAACGCAAAAAATCGAAGTATATTCTGCGGTTAACACATTAGAATAAATATTTAACCATAAAAATGATTGAAAAAGCAGCACGATAGCTATGCAGCAGCTATGGGAAATGATATCGAGTAACAGTCTTTCTAAGCCAATTGAATGAAATAGCAAACATCGATGCATCCAAAACAATTGCAAGAATTGTTGGTTCAAAACAGTAGGAAACGCGTAGACTAAATGTAGGTACACTAGCATGCCCGTAACGATTGTGTGCACTAATCAATCGGCCCCTGCTTTGCTTGCTATAATGCTCATGGCAAAATAAAACATTTTTTGAATACAATACCACTTAGTTTTTCTTTCAATCAGGATACGAAGCTAGTCAGTGTTGCTACTTGCCAGCAATTTAAAAAAAGGAAACATTATAGATTTCGTTTATTATCTGAAATTTTGAAAATTATTTAAAAAAGACACTTTTTAGAGGCCGCAGAATATACTTCGATTTTTTGCGTTGCTTAGAGAAAGTGTGATTTTTAGCAGATTTTGCGACTTTAGGTAGATTCTCCCTAGTCCCCTCCTTTTACATCCTTAATAATCCACAATTCCAAGTATATTCATCTTTTTTGTTCCATCGGAGCATTTTTCTTTGCTAGTACCCTATTTTTAATTAGCATGATTTCAGTGCATCAGTCAGCAAACACATACAGTAACATACCACAATAATGACAGCAGTCCAAGAACGCGGAAAACATTATTGTTCTTAACATAAATTAATTGCCTCTAAATTTGAAAAATATTGTTTAAAAAAAGACTCCCTAGATTTTATAACCGTCTACGTTTTGAAATCAATCAGACTGCATAGAATTTAAAACTGAGTTAGATATGCTCTTGATTGTCGGAAGTATAAAGTTTACTATTTTTTATTAGCTATAGTAAATATATGTTACATTCTAAACAGTCCTGTAAGTTATAGAGGTCGTTCCACATTTAAATTAACTTGGAAACGACATATAACGTACCTACGGGACTTACTTAAGTACCTGGCTACACTTAGCGCTGGTCAGGTTGCTAGGGCGAAACGCCGGACTCAACCACACGACCCTCAATAACTACGGTCTCAAACTCCTCGGACCTAAATTCGTCCGTACCTACGGAGCTATTGGCAGCTATGCCCTAAAAACCTAACGCAGTAGTAATTAAGTAGCCCCGAATTTCGCCCTAGGTCAGTTGACCTATTTTGGACCAAAATAATAATTAACGCAAAAAGCTTTGTTAACTTGTTTTCGCCAGAGAATACCTATGGCGAAAAACTATTTCTTTTCTGGTTCCTACGAGCACAATGAACAATGAAAACAACAAAAAAGAGCTCTCAACCAGCCAGTCATCTTACATAAAAATTATGAAATAATTTTTATGATTTTTAAATTGAAATTTGGGTGTTTGAATTTGCGATAAAGAAAATAATCAAAAGATAGTCACTTGAATTATTTAAGCCGAGTAATAAAATAAGGGCCGTCCACCAATTCCGAACTAAACGCGATTGATCACTATTGAAAAAGTATTGAAAAATGAGCTTGGTAAGCGAGAGTTGTAAACCAAGAGAAACTTAAAGTTTAAACCTACCATTAAATTATGAAGAGAATTGTAAAAGGTTTTAAACTTTAAGAAAATTGAAAAGGTGGGATGTTGGTAAATTAAAAAACAAAGTTTTTCGGCAAGAATTCAAGAACTTCACGCAAATATCAAGTGTAAGGAACACTAACGCTTAGATTTGGTAGTAAAATAAATTTGTAGTATAAACTACATATTAACAACAAATGAATAGTGCAAACTTTACACAACTACTATGTGTAGAGAATACTAGCAGTCAGATTCCCAATTCTGATTTTACGTAGAAAAAAAACTAGAATTTTACTTTATTTTTATCCTATTCGACCTCGCCCGACTTCTGAACAGAGAAAGTGGCGAACAAAAAATGTACAAACACGTATTTTCCACTGTCCACCACATTGTAAACTTTAAAAATCTGAACCTAACGCCCATTGAATGTAAATAAATTCGGTTCGGGCCAGTTTGTTTGCCCTTTGATTGTAGTAGGTTTGTATGTGCCAAACTTATGTTCCGCAAAATATTTGATATGATTTATCAATCAAAATACGAAAAAACCTGTTGTTTTCGCCCACTTTACACCTCAGATTTCGAACTTTACACCCCATAAACAACTCAATATTACGTTTTTTTGAACGCGGCTTGCTTCGACGTTTAGCATTAGAAGTTACTTTATTTCTATTTTATTTAATTAACCCCAACTTTTGGCAGAGAAATCTTGAAAAAAATCTGTTTTTTACTCATCCACTAGAGTGTAAAGTTTAAAACCCTGGTACTAACTGCGTATTGATTGTAGAAAAGTTTGCTGGTAAGCACAAGATAGCCCTTGATCCGTAGTACATTTCTGTCAGAAAAAATTTCCTAAAACTCATAACCGGAGTTGTTGGCAGACATAAACATGTCGAAAACTCGGCCAAAATGTGTCTTTTCGCCCCCAGATTTTCGCACTCTTTACACTCCCATTCGACAACTGAGGCGAAATTCAAAACACAAAGAAGTGTTATCTGCAGAACCTAAATAGATATATGAGTCAAATGAAGTACATGGTTTTGCCAAAAGAATTGAAAAATGAAAAAAGTCAGCATTCAGAAGATTCGAACCCATCATTCTTTGTTTAATACCGCATCCGAGAACGGAGTTGTCAACCACTGCGCCAACTCGACATATCAGCAGATTTCAGCTTGATTATCCTATTTTGAAAGATATTCATCATTCTACTGATGTTTAAGAATAGTGCATTTATGATGATAAAAATAATTATTTATTAAAGACGAGTCAAAAACCTCTGAAATACGAAAAATCTGATCAAAAATATGCAATGCGGAGTTATCTATCGGCATTAGAAAATAGATGTATATATAATTCAAAGTTCACCTCTTCATACCTCAACAAACACTGGCTGTAGAAAAGTTTAAAGGTCAGATTCGTTATTCTGACCTTACGGAGAACATTTAAAAAAATTCATTATCTACGACGCTCTGGGCGCAAAAATGCTTCTCGGTGTAAACTTTACACTTGTGCTAATACCGCAATATTGGGTGTATAGAAACAAAATAAACTGGGATCTGTAACACTAAGGTCAGGGCACCTTTTAAGCATAATTAGCATGTTCCGCCTACTTAGCGGAGTAGTTGAAGAGATATCGTTTTTCGTCTCGAACCCTTTACACTAAAACGATCACAGATCAAGAAATATTGCGTTATAAGAAAAAAATCGGTTTTGAGATTTTGCAACCCTCTACATTATAAAACCGATTGGACTGCACAGAAACCAAAATTGATTTAGATAAGCTGAAGGACACGCAAAGAGTAAAAAACACGTATACTTTACACTTTTGTGCAACAACCATTGACTGTAAAGAAATTTTAAGGTCAGATTCGTAATCTACAGCTGGGGGGCAACATTTTTAAAAAAAATTGGCCCTCCGCAAATTATTTGATTTTTGCTTTACACTTTACACGCTCATTGCTAACTCAGTATTGAGTGTAAACAAAAGAAAAAAACACGGGCATCGAATTTTTTAATTATCCATCGATTAAAAAAAACCGCACCTCCCAGGTGTGTGCCGTTGTTGCTGTGAGGGGGGACACAAATTTCGCACTCGCTGTGATAAACATATAAGAAAAAGGATGGCCAAGTATATTATAGGTAGCGCTATCGCGCTACCTATGATATTAATACCCAAGTACAATGGTCTGAGGACAAATAAACAATGAGTGTAAACTACTTTACATCACTGTTGGATGTAAACAAACGCGCCTACGTGACGTCTCACATTTGATTCTTTGAAAATTTCTAGACTCCAGGAAATAATTAGGTTTCTGGAATGCTCAAAAACGAAGATAAATACATATGTAGTGTAAACTTCATGTAAACACCTAGTGTAAAGAAGATTTTGGTCAGATTCGTAATTTTGATATTGTTCCGATATTACGATTAATATTTATGAAAAAAATTAAGTCTCCATAATGTTCTATGGGCAAACTAACAATAGGTGTAAACTACTTTACAACACTGTAGAATGTAAACATATGCGCCAGACTGGCATATCAAATTTGGTTCCTGGTCCATTTCTAGACTTGATAATCGTGTCCCTGACTCATAACCGGAGAAGCAGGCAGAAAAAACAAGACAGAAACGCATTTTAAACACCAAATTTTTGACTTTACACTCGCTAAATATTAATGTATAGACAATTTGCTTTGACATGCACCCGATATAAAGCACTTTATTTTTTATTCTATTGGACTTATGCCGACTTCTGGACGGAGAAAGTGGCGAACAAAAAACGCAACAAAAACGTATTTTCCATCATTTAGAACACTGTAAACTTTAAAATTCCGTACCGAACTCCCCATTGAGTTTAAAGAAATTCGGTTTGGTACAATTTGTAGCTTTTAAATCGTAGTACATTCCTGTGTGCCAAAAATTCTGTTGCAAAAATTATTTGGTATGATTTATTAATCAAAATTCGGAAAAAACGTGTTTTTTCGCCCATTTTTTACCTCTGATTTCGAACTTTACACCCCCATAAATAACTCAATATTGCGTTTTTTTAAAATGCGGTTTGCTGCGATGTGTAGCCCCTGAGAGGTACTTTATTACTGCTGTATTCAATTCACCCTGACTCATAAGCGGGAAAATTTGGCAGAGAAATCTTAGTTAAAATCCGTTTTTCTACACCATCCACTAGAGTGTAAACTTTAAACCCCAGGATCTAACTCACCATAGAGCATAGAAGACTTTGCTTATATGCAGAATGTAGCCCTTGATCCGCTCTACATTTCTGTCAGAAAACATTTTAAAAAACTCATAAGCGGAGTTAGTATCAGACATAAGCAGGTTGAAAACTCGACCAAAAAGTGCTTTTTCACCCCCAGATTTTCGCACTCTTTACACTGCCATTCGATAACTAATGCGAATTTCAAAAAAACAAAAAAGTGCCTTCTGTAGAATTCATCCCTCTATTATCCTATGCTGTTCAATTCTTCGAGTCATCAATACTCAGTTGTCCACATGCCGTATTATAAATGTCCCAAAATTTGTCCTATGTTATAACGTTACACAGAAACTTTACACCTTCTTTACACAGTCAGTTTTGAGTTTCAAGAAAAACAAAAAACACGGGCAGCGAATTTTTTTATTGTCTTTCTTTGAAAAAAACCGCGCCTTCCAGAAGCGTCCCGTTATAGCTGTAGGGGGTGCACAGGTGTTAGGGGTACCCAAGTATATTATAGGTACGCGCTAACGCGCTACCTATGATATAATCGATACAACATCAACATTTATAAAAGACGTTCTAGAACACCCCAAATTTCACTTTAAAAAAGTTTTTTCCGCGATAAGGCGTCGAAATTTTCAATAGTACTTCCTGTACCTACTTCCTTTGATGAATTCGATGAGTTGGATGGATAATTTCGCGTTTTCCCCTTTACATAATTTCGTTCTTTATTACTACGAAATGTATTCAGCAATCCCCTGGCAAACCTGAGACTGAGGATTTCTCATAGAACGCATTTCCTAACTTTTTTAAATTGTTCTGCTGCTATAACTAAATTTAAAATAATTTGCTACGCAACAAATTTAAAGAAGCGACATTTTTACACCAAATTCAGCTTACTTTAAACGAAAGTCGGAATAAAGTGATGTCATTCGGTACTCCGCGCTTCCTCAAGTCCAGTCGGTTGTGTTGTGTTGCTTGTGCATTCGTCGCTAGCCGCTTTTTCTCCACTATTCAACTCGCAGCTTCAAGACAAAGAGTCCCGAGATCGAACAAAGCCCAGTGCCTACACTTTGAAGCATGGCAGCTTTTATAATCCTCGTGCTGTTGATTATTATCGTAGGAGCTGGTTGTTACTTCTTTGTGAAAAGTGGCGGCCAATTACCAGTAAGCAACTTTCGCTAGATGTTTGTGTAGGTAATATCTGGATATATTTTTCAAACTGGTTGAAAAAGCATGTTTCGAGTCAGCCCTAGATGGTGACCAGAAATTCCTATTGGCTAAATTACTGAATATACTGACTTGCCTAATTGGATAAAAATTTGCATAGTCTGAGTTTTTCAAGACAAAGTCTGCTGAAAATGCGGGAAAAGGTTTTATGGTAATCCGACTAATTCTGATGGAGTTATAGAATTTTAGTCTACAAAAGAATAGGCAGTTTTGACAATTACTTTTCAATTCGATTTCCTACTTTATTTTTTTTATTTCGTGCTCACGCTTAGTATTAGATAAAATATAATTTTAGCTTACTCAGGTCGATATTACCGTTGGTTGCTTGGAAATGCCAACAAAGTCTTTCAAAGCTCGGAAACTGCAAATTTTAATGTGTAATAAGAAATTATATTTTGGATATAATCTGGGCTTCTTGATGATTTTGTTGCTCTTTTTTAGATTATAGTAGGTATATATAGAAAATTGATCATCTATGGTTAGAATTTATAATCAAACATCTAATGCATACGTGGGCAGCAATAAAATTCTGGGGGAGGGGGTGCAAGATTTTTGGAGGTAAAAAATGGCCTTTAAAAATGGTGGTATGGCGATAAAAACACCATTTTTCGACATTTCTCATCAAGCACTATCCATTGGCATCAAAAATTGCGAAAAAAACGAAAAAATTTTCAAAAATTGAATTCTGGGGGGTATTTTGATTTCTGGGGGGGGTATTTGGTTTCTGGGGCATACCCCTCAAACCCCCCACGCCCAGGTGTGATCTAATGTGTTTATATGATTTAGTAGTCAATGTCAGCGAGAATACAGTGCATTCCTCTGTCTTGACTAAAGGAGCAAGAAATGGGAATCGGATATACATTAGGTAAAAGTCTCATAGTCCGATCTGAAGTCATTAGCTATAATGGGGGATCATAAAAATTGGTAACGAAGTTAAAATAGCGTTTAAACTACCGTAATTGACAATTTATTTTCATGCACTTTTGCAGAAAGGCCTTGATTTTTTCTCGCGTAATAGGTATTTTTCAAACGCGAGTCTGCCGGTTACGCTTATCACAGCTTCTAAAAGTAAAACTGACCCAGAATACCCAAGCGCCAGGTTTAAGAGCCAAATAACGTGCAATAGACAACAGCCAACCGATGAAAGGCCTTACGCCGATTGACTGAATTTTTACTGCTTTTGAATCATCTCAATGTAAAAACGTCCAAAGAATTTTGATGCAGTCTAACTTACCTAGCACATTTTAATCCGTTTTCCAAGTAGTGAATTTTTTTATATATTATATTAAAAAAGGATATCTGATGCAAAGCAAATTTATTTACATTGTACCTACATAAATTCATTTATTGCAGTTCCTGGACAAGCTTGGTATCGGTGGTGGGCAAGCGAGCAGCTGCTCAACAATGATTGAAAAGATGATTTACATGCACTATTAAAAATAAATGACGTTTGTTTTACTTCGTACTAATTAATCCGTCTACTGTCTTGTTTGAACACTTGAATTTCAGTGTAATATTCCATGGTAATCTGATTAAAATATGTGACTAGTTAGATAAAGTTGCGATTACATTTAAGCTTTCCTATTAGAAGGAGAGATATAATAAAAAATGAGTTTTGAAATGAATTCAACAGAAATTTGGAACAAAAAAGGCTCGGTAGAAGGCAAAATTTTGAAACTAAATATTTGAACTTCGAAACGTCGTTTGGTCACTGCAGAGCAAGGCTGAGCAACCGAAGAGGCAAATATAGACAAAAAATTTCAGCTTTCTAAGAAAACCTCAAGCAAAAATACAAAATTCAAAATAAAAACGTTTGATTCTTACTCGTTTTCAAATCTTTTGTTTCAAGATGCAGCCACGCGTGAACCTAGAGTCTTAGGACCTCTAGAATTCAAAGGACCCTATAATTAAATTCTTAAAAGTTTTTCCGATTTTTTGTGCTAGCCTGCGACATGCTGCCTATGACATCTTGGCTAGATTATTAGAAATGCTTTTCCTCACTGATGCTTATGCTATTGCAAGATTTCATAAGCAAACCGTAATGCTTATTAGCGATCCTGTGAGATATCAAATTTTGTAAGACGGCTTTTGCCATCTTGTTCTTGCTCGTCTTCGCTTTTTGCTTATTACGCAATCACGAGCAAGGTAAGAAATTTGACAAGATGATTAAAGGATATGATAAGCGAAAAGTCATCATGTATAATCCGTTTCATTTAGCTATGAAATTTTGGAAAAATTTAAAGTGCCTACAAAAGTGTTTTATACTAATTCTGTAGCTGAAATATTCTACAGTATATCAAGTTATGGTAAGACGTCTGCCATCGTTAAAACGCATTAATCAAAATTTTAAGCCACTTATGCAGCCTAATTTATGCGGATAAAATTCGAAATAAACCGCAAAGCTTAATGAATCAGACTGTAAGAATCTTGTGAGCATACCTGGGCGTGGGGGTTTGGGGGTCTGCACTCCCCCGAGAAACCAAAATAACCCCCCCAATTCAATTTTTGAAATTTGTTTCTGTTTTTTCTGACTTTTTTGATGCCAATGGATAGCGCTTGATGATAAACGCTTTAAAATTGTGTTTTTTTCGCCATACCACCATTTTTAAGGCCATTTTTTGACCTTTGAAAATCTTGCACCCCTAGAACTTTGGTGCCTCAGTCCCACCTATGCTTGTGAGTGCGTGTAAGCACTCACAAGATTCTTACAAGATTCACCATATTGAACGATATCCTGTATAATTGTTTATCTGCTTGTTTCTATGTACTGGCAAGCAAGACAAGACCTCTGGGATTGATTTGTGTGTTCAGTTACGTCCATTTCAATGCATGTTTTTATTATGCAAATCGTATGCTGTGCATATCTCTTGACTTGAAATATAACATAAGGAATCATGAATTTTCACGCATTAAACTTGACTCCAGTAAGAAAGTATTTTTGTAATTTCTACCCAAGTCCCTCTTTCGTGGATGTGTCGAGGATGTCTATCCAGATGTGCAGTTGAGGAGGAGGGCGGTTTGGATCTTTAATGGAAAAATGGAGAATTTCCTGCAAAAGACGAGGTAAAATCAGGCTAAAATTGTTGGAAATTAAAAATTTTCGTGCAGTTGGAAATGATCAGAAACTGTGAATTAACATACGTAGCTTTTAACCTAAATATTTTAGCTTTTATACCACTTTTGAGGCCTTTCGCTATAGTCGATATGACGTCTATATGTACGTACATAACTACATATGTAAGTAAGCAAACCAAAATCCTACAAGACTATTGAAAATCTTGTTGGCATGCTGAGACAATCTTATTGCTTTAAAAATTTTGAGAAATTTCGCAAAAAAGACTTAATAAATTTTGCTGGAGTCTGGAGTCACTACTCACTGCTGTTTTTGGCCTATAAGTCTGTTTCACACAAGTTTGGGCATGAATTTTAAAAACTATGTCCGACAATAAGCCGACAGATTGCGATTACAGCATTGATTTGGTATACATATAACATCGTACTCCGTCGGCTTACTTTCGAAAAAATTCTTAAATTTTATGCCCAAACTTATGTGAAACAGATTAAAGATTTGTACTTTTACCCCCAAAACGGTTTTTCATAAGTACACACGAAAAGTAATGGCGTCGCAATTGGTTACACAAAGAAGAACCCATAGCTTAGGGTTTATATTTTAAAAAATTGAGAAGGCAAAGTATCAGGGCGAATTTGAGGGAGAGTCGGCCGCCCCTGCCCCATTTGCCAAAAACATTTGTGGAGATAATGAATGGATATTTAATTTGTAGCCATATGCGATCATAATTTCTTAATTTTTCCGGCGCTTCGCGCCGTATAACCTATTAATGACCTTTATTTACTTTTCTTGGCGACCTAGAAGCCCTTTTTTGGCTCATGGACTAAGTTTCAAAACAATTTCAAGTGCAGAAACAGCTACTCAGCATGGATTTATTCTATTTTTAAGCATGACTTTTTAAAATTTCCGACGTTCCGCGTCAAATGCCGTCAGCACATCTTCGCACCGGATTTTTGTTAAGAAATTTAACGATTTTTTAGCACAAAAATTTCAAAAATTTCAAAATTTTTCCGAAAACATGTCACGTCAAAAGTTATTTTGAATAATAGACAACGTAAAACACCGAAAAAACGCTATTTTGCACGTAAAAGGGCAAATTTTCGGACCTATTTTTGAGTGTTTTAGGGAAAGCTCGGCTCCCCTTGGGAAATCCTAGATCCGCTACTGATATGTATAATATTATAACATGTTTGTTCCGGCATTCATAGACGCTCATTTAGTAAGTCAGAATGTCGACGTAATTGTTCAATTTCGCAAGTTTTTGCTGTTTTAACGATTCTTTGTCATATTTTTTTGTCAAATATGGAAAAATCAACTCTGTTTTTGCCCACTATCAATTCAATATGCCATTTTTTCTGACCTTTGAACAATTTCGGCAGCATTCATAGTATTAAATAAATAGAAGTAATGTAACTATGGCAAAACAGGTGTCTTTATAGGTGTGTCCGCAAATTTATTCACGAATTTTTGGAAATTGTGTCCGTCAAAGAAATAAGTCTGATATAACGTTAATTTATAACGCGCCCAAAATATTCACGTGGTATGCATAACCCATTTTTTGCCGAATAAACATACATTTCAAACAGGCAGTGCACTGGAAATACTGAAAAATATTTTTCAGTTTTTTTCAGTGCACTGTCTGTTTGAAATATACGGAGGTTTCTTGTTCTGCTTCTCTGGATCTGATCAAAATAGCTTTCTTTCCTAGGCCCATATCCAGGATTTGGCCAAGGGGGAGAAGCGGGCGGACCCAACATAAATATGTCTATATCTTGGAAAATTCGCTGGAATAGCTCGCGAAAACCGCATTTTTTTACGTTTTCTGATATGCTCTATCCATTCAGATCATGAAATTCGAACTTTTTTGATAAAATTTTTGTATATCAAAAAGCTATATGAAAATTGTCATTTTTTGATCGTGCTTGAGCCGGAATGATGGAAAATATATCAAATTCGGCACGAAGAGCCGAAAATTAGAAGATTTTACGTCAAAGACATTCAATTTTTTCACCTTTATTGCATTATCCTACTTCTGAAAAAAAATTCGAAAAGTGGGGGAGGCGGCCGCCCCTGCCCCCTTAAATACGGCCCAGTCTGCAGGCATACATAAAAAGACTGCTCATTTTTCGCGTGATCGTACGCTTTAAAGTCAAAAATTAAACTGAACGAATGTAGCTAAAAGTTTTATTTCATGAGCGATTCGATTTTGACCTTTTAACTTTGACTCGACGTCGACCACCTAGACCGCAGAAATTCATGGTGGTTAGGCGAAAAAACACCAGTTTTCAACGGCTTTTCATCGAGCACTATCCAGTGGCATCATAAAATTGTGAAAAAACAAAAAATTTTTGAAAATTAAATTCTGGGGGTATTTTGGCGTCTGGGAGGAGGGGTGCATACATTTCGAATACCCCTACGCCCAGGTATGGAATTTACTCGTGTATTAGAAATGCAGTAGTGCTATAGTCTGTTTTATTTAACTTTGCGGTTTTCTTTTAAATTTTCCCGCAAGAATCAGGCTTTTTACACATAAAAATAGTACGTTTAATATATAAATAATACGTTCATACGTCTCCATATGACTCGATATACTGTAGAATATCATATTTACCGTATTAGTTCAAAACACTTTTGTAGGTACTTTAAATTTTTTTCAAAAACCTCAAAGCTAAATGAAACGGACTATAGAAATGAATGAATCTTCTATCGTCATACAGCTGACACATATGGAAATAGGAATCCAGACTATTGTCGTATCCCCCGATATATAAAAGGCACCAATCGAAAGTTGAAAGACTCAGAGTTGAATTTTGGCAAAATTTTTCATTTTTTTGCTAGCTTTTTTTACGCCAACGAATAGAACATTATTGGAAATGTCGAAAAATTGTGCTTTTTGTCCTATCACCAATTTTACGACTCTTCTTAAAACTTGAAAATTTTCGGAAACGACTCAAGCTTCCTATGACTCGAGTCCTGCCCTGTATATTCGCAACATAGTATTTAATTTTTTAACTTTTTGATCGATTTTTATAAAATATTTCTCTTTTTCAGTAGTGTTACAATATTTTACTTTGTTTTTCCTACCTTTTTTCTTAGGATTGACTTTTGATCTAAACGGACATCTTCTTGATTGACACTGCTTACAAACCATAATTATACTAATGAATAGCACACCTATTTCGTAGTATTGATTGATGTTCAAATATGAGCAAAATTTTGAAAATAATCTTCCAGACGCTCTGCATTTTCGCTGTACTGATTACCGCCGTAAGATATTGTGTGATAAAAATGTATTTCGGCGAAGGTGAGGAAAAACGACCATCCATCACTAGTTCAACAGGAGGGTGACCAGACAGCTCGACAGATCCAACTCGCCTCGAGACAACTGGACTCAGACTTCTCGACTCGAAGACTACTCGACGCAAGGATAAATCGACCCAAGACAACTCCACTCAGTCAACCCGACGCAGACAACTCGCCGTAGGACAACTCGCCTCAAGATAACTCGACGCAGATAACTGGCTT
>JAVLUZ010000039.1:0-35000 GCA_036768485.1 Mermis nigrescens
GCGTGGGGGTTTGTGGGGTATTCCCCCTCCCTTGAGAAACCGACATACCACCTCTCCCCGCAGAAACCAAAATAACCCCAGATTTCAATTTTTGATTTTTTTTTAAATTTTTTTCGTTATCTTTTGAGGCCAATGGATAGTGCTCGATGAGAAACGTCGAAAAATAGTGTTTTTTCGCCGTACCACCATTTTGTAGGCCAGTTTTTGATCTTTGAAAAATCTTTACCCCCCCAGAATTTTGGTGCCGCCTACCTATGCTGAGGGGTATTTGCCTGGAAATTTTGGTGAGGGTGGGGGCTGAAACCAAAAAATGTTGTTAAAACGCTTTATTTAAGCTTTAAACTTATGGATACGCACCAAAACTTCATTTTTCCTGGTATCCGAAGATGTTATTTTTCCTGGATGTTCAAAACTCAACAAGTTTTCTGTAAAAATTCAGTAAATTTAGCAGAATATTTTCAAAAAGTGTTTTTCGCCACGAAGCCTGAACAATTGGCACATTTTTTGTGAAAGCTATGAAAAAATGCATCTATGTGTTTTTTACGATTTTTTTAGTAAAATTAAAAATTCTGAGTGGCGAAAAATGTTGATGCTTGGCTTCACAATTTTAATACCCCTTAAGACTAAGTATTGGGCATTTTTAGTGGCGGGACTGAAATAACCTATATTTTGGACCAAAAAATGGCAAAAGAGCACAAATGGCCTAAAAGCACTAGGGTTGGTCAATAATTGATGACGTACATATGACGGCTCTAACTTTGGGAGTTCAGGTCATTTGTGCGGGCGGCGGGGTGAATGACCTACCATTTTTGTCCAAAAACGGCCAGAAAATTCGATTTATTTTTTAAATTGGGGGGGGGTCAAAAATTTTCTTACTTTAGGAAATGGGGGACATCCAACTTTGGTGGGGGAAGTCCCATATCCCCCTGTTACATATATGATTAATCTTAGGTAGCGCGTTAGCGCGTACCTATAATATACTTGGGTACCCCCAACACCTGTGCACCCCCTACAGCTATAACGGGACACTTCTGGAAGGTGCGGTTTTTTTAAAAGAAAGATAATAAAAAAATTCGCTGCCCGTGTTTTTTGTTTTTCTTGAAACTCAAAATTGACTGTGTAAAGAAGGTGTAAAGTTTTTGTGTAACGTTATAACATAGGACAAATTTTGGGACCTTTTTACTGCGGCATGTGGACAACTGAGTATTGATGACTCGAAGGATTGAACAGGATAGGATAATAGAGGGATGAATTCTACAGATGGCACTTTTTTTGTTTTTTGAAATTCGCATTAGTTATCGAACGGCAGTGTAAAGAGTGCGAAAATCTGGGGGTGAAAAAGCACTTTTTGGTCGAGTTTTCAACCTTCCTATGTCCGATACTAACTCCGGTTATGAGGTTTTTAAAATGTTTTCTGACAGAAATGTAGAGCGGATCAAGGGCTACATTCTGCATATAAGCAAAGTCTTCTATGCTCTATGGTGAGTTAGATCCTGGGGTTTAAAGTTTACACTCTAGTGGATGGTGTAAAAAAACGGATTTTAACTAAGATTTCTCTGCCAAATTTTTCCGCTTATGAGTCAGTGCAAATCGAAGACAGCATTAATAAAGTGCCTCACAGGGGCTAAACATCGCAGCAAACCGCATTTAAAAAAACGCAATATTGAGTTATTTATGGGGGTGTAAAGTTCGAAATCAGAGGTAAAAAATGGGCGAAAAAACACGTTTTTTCCGAAGTTTGATTGATAAATCATACCAAATAATTTTTGCAACAGAATTTTGGCACACAGGAATGTACTACGATTTAAAAGCTACAAATTGTACCAAACCGAATTTCTTTAAACTCAATGGGGAGTTCGGTACGGAATTTTAAAGTTTACAGTGTTCTAAATGATGGAAAATACGTTTTTGTTGCGTTTTTTTGTTCGCCACTTTCTCCGTCCAGAAGTCGGGATAAGTCTAATAGAATAAAAAATAAAGTGCTTTATATCGGGTGCATGTCAAAGCAAATTGTCTATACATTAATATTTAGCGAGTGTAAAGTCAAAAATTTGGAGTTTAAAATGCGTTTCTGTCTTGTTTTTTCTGCCTGCTTCTCCGGTTACGAGTCAGGGACACGTTTATCAAGTCTAGAAATGGACCAGGAACCAAATTTGATATGCCAGTCTGGCGCATATGTTTACACTCTACGGTGTTGTAAAGTAGTTTACACCAATTGTTAGTTTGCCCATAGAACATTATGTAGACTTAATTTTTTCATAAATATTAATCGTAATATCGGAACAATATCAAAATTACGAATCTGACTAAAATCTTCTTTACACTAGGTGTTTACATGAAGTTTACACTACATATGTATTTATCTTCGTTTTTGAGCATTCCAGAAACCTAATTTTTTCTTGGAGTCTAGAAGTTTTCAAAGGATCAAATGTGAGACGTCACGTAGGCGCGTTTGTTTACATCCAACAGTGATGTAAAGTAGTTTACACTCATTGTTTATATGTCCTCAGACCATTGTAGAGACATAATTTTTTCATGAATGTTGATCATAATATCCGAGTAATTTTTTACACTGCATGTTAGCCTTTGTTCTAGAGCATTGCAAAAACCGAAATTTTTTCCTGAGATATAAAAATTTACAGGGAATGAAATATATACGTCAGTTGGGCGCGCTTGCTTACACTCAGCAGTATTGCAAAGTGGTTTAAACCTAATGTTTATTGTCTTTAAAACATTATGGAGACTCATTTTTCCATAAATGTTGAAAGAAATATCGGAGCAATATCAAAATTACGAATCCGACTAAAATATTCTTTACGCTATGTGTTTGTGTAAAGTTTACGTTACGTGTTAACCTTAATTCGATAGACTTGCAGAGACTTTGTAACTGAAGTCAAGAAATTTTCAAGGATTCATATGTGAGACATCAATTAAGTGAGTTTGTTTACCCTCAAAAGTAATCTAAAGTGATTTAAAAATTATGTTCAAGTGTCCTTAGATCATTGAAGAGATGTAATTTTGTCTTAAATGGGTTGCATTAAAGTTAAATCTTTCTTAGCCGTGTTTATAATATGTTTCACAAAATCTTGCACATGGAGAGCTATCGTTTAATTGATGTAAATTGCTCTGCAAAAGTGGTTTAAAATGAACCAGCAATCACACTACTGTGCACAGAAGTCGACAAAGATTTGCAGCTTTATTGTAATCATGTACATTAATAAGCCGTAAACTGTTAGTATTCTCTACACCTAGTAGTTGTGTAAAGTTTGCACTATTCATTTGTTGTTAATATGTAGTTTATACTACAAATTTATTTTACTACCAAATCAAAGCGTTAGTGTTCCTTACATTTGATATTTGCGTGAAGTTTTTGAATTTTTGCCGAAAAACTTTGCCTTCTAATTTACCAACATCCCGCCTTTTCCATTTTCTTGAAGTTTAAAATCTTTTATAATTCTCTCAATAATTTAATGGTAGGTTTTAACTTTAAGTTTCTCTTGGTTTACAACTCTCGCTTAGCAAGCTCATTTTTCAAAACTTTTTCATAGTGATCAGATTAGTCGCGTTTAGTTTGGAATTGGTGGACGGTCGTTATTTTATTACTCGGCTTAAATAAACCAAGTGACTATCTTTTGATTATTTTCTTTATCGCAAATTCAAACACCCAATTTTCAATTTGAAAATTGACCCAATTTTCAATTTGAAAATTGATCCAATTTTCAATTTGAAAATTGAAAATTGGGTGTTTTCAATTTCAAAAGTCACAACACATTGTGCTTGTGTATTGATTGAGTGAGGATTTGCAATGTGAATTCGTTGGTTAAATTTTTGTGCTTGATTATAAGTGAACTGCACATTAAGAAGAAATAACTTAATGCAGTTTTAATTTGAAAATGGATGGTGTCAATAAGGTTGTCTTGTTTAAAAAGGATAATGCTGATGTTAAGAACAATATTGTTTTCCGCGTTCTTGGACTGTTGTCATTATTGTGGCATGTTACTGATTGTGTTTACTGACTGATGTACTGAAATCACGCTAATTAAAAGTAGTGTACTAGCAAAGAAAAATGCTCCGATGGAACAAAAAAGATGAATATACTTGGAATTGTGGATTATTATGGATGTAAAAGGAGGGGACTAGGAAAAATCTACCTAAAGTCGGAAAATCTGCTAAAAATCACACTTTCTCTAAGCAACGCAAAAAATCGATGTATATTCTGCGGCCTCTAAAAAAGTGTCTTTTTAAATAATGTTCGAAGTTTCAGATAAAGAGTGTATAAACGAAATCTATCAAGGTTACTTTTTTTAAATTGCTGGCACCTGATTGATAGAAAACTAAGAGTTATTGTATTTAAAGTTGTTTTGTTTTATGAGCATTATAGCAAGCAAAGCAGGAGCCGATTGATTAGTGCACACAATCGTTTCGGGCATGCTAGTGTATCTACATTAAGTCTGTTTCAAGTCAACTTACGCGTTTCCTACTGTTTTAAACCAACCATGTCTTCAATTGTCTTCGATGTTTGCTATTTCATTCAATTGGCTTGGAAGACTGTTAGTTTACTTAATATCATTTCCCATAGCTACTGCATAGCTAACGTGCTGCTGTTTCAATCATTGTTATGGTTGAATATTTATTTTAATCTGTTGGCCGCAGAATATACATCGATTTTTTGCGTTGCTTAGAGAAAGTGTGATTTTTAGCAGATTTTCCGACTTTAGGTAGATTTTTCCTAGTCCCCTCCTTTTACATCCATAATAATCCACAATTCCAAGTATATTCATCTTTTTTGTTCCATCGGGAGCATTTTTCTTTGCTAGTTTTGTCTATGGTTACACTAATATTTATTTAAATGACACAGTATTGATTTTTCCCTTTTTGTCAATTACGATTTGTTATTTTGTGTTAATTAAAACTTTTATTCATAATGCTATTGTGTTATGTACTATATGTAGATCGAACTAATCATCTAATTAGACGAAACCTGATTTTGATAATTATGGTAATAGTTAAATATTTAACGCCATTTGGTCAAATTTTCATAAATATGCATCAATACACGCACGCGGTCAATGTTCTGGGAGGGCTTAACCGAGTTTCCTTAGAAGAAAGTAAATGATTAATTTTACGGCTAATTATGGGGCTAAAATGACGAGCTTACATACTCGTATGTTGAATTTTTCAGATATGTCTTGTCGTTACTTACCCTCGCCCTCCCGCCCTTCATAACCATACGTGGGCAGCAAGAAAATCCTGGGGGGTCAGGATGGGTAAATATGTCAAAAATGTTACTAAAAATAGAATTCTGAGGGTGCACAGTCATCTGAGGGTTTCGACTTCTAGGAGGGTACCAACCCCCACGCCCATATGTGCTCATAACTCGTGAAAACGCTTTAATTTATTGTACTTTACTCATCATATACACACAAAATCATGGACTAAAAGCGCCTGAATGAATGAATTGACAGAGTTCTACTCTACAAACACGTTAGATTATACTGCTGGGCATCGTCTGACGCTGTTTCATGATTCCGACAATAGGTTTTGCACGAAAATGGCCTGAGGGAGTATGCCTTTCATAAGTCCTTATAGGGGGATATCCCCTCCCCCTATCACTCAGTTTTATAGGGGGCTACGGGGGTATTACCCCCATCCTCAGGGTCCGTGACTCGAATCATTGTCAGACGATTTTTAGCTATCAAACATTTTCTGCATGATTTTTGAGGTAAAAAGGCAGCAAAGATGTAAAATTTTCGGCGCTTCGCGCCGACCTAGTACATTCTGTTTTTGCGACACTAGTAGTTATATTTATTCTTTTTTAATTTAGTCCGCATTTTATATTACATTTGCCGAACGGTGAAGATTTTTTAGGAATATATCTTACCTTATGTTCTTGTTTATTTGCATTTAAAACCTCTAATGCTTTACTTCTGAGAATCCTCTTATTTTTTCTGAATTTTAAATTTAAACTTATGTTTTTTGGGAATTCGGCCTTTTTTGTTTTTCCGAATATCTTTTGACACTCTTAAAATATACACAACTAGATTTCATACTTTTATATTGCTTAATAGCTGTACCTAGTTAAAATTGGAATATGTAAAGCGCTCTGATGAGACTCTTTAAACTGTCAGCCTTACATATTAGTACAGAGAGGAATTTTTAGGAATTTCGCTTTACTTATTCTCGATTCGAATCTGAATTTCAGTCGATTTTAGAAATTTCCTTGGAATTCTGATGACTGTACTTTTTAATTTATTATTCAGAATTTGTAATGTATTACTTTTATTTAATTAAATGATTATGTAATAACAATTAAAATGTATATTCATTCATAATAACTCATTTGAATTTCGCATTGTAAATATTGCTTAGCCTGCTATCATGATGTTGATTGTTAACTATATATTCATTGAGCCTGCCCAGCATTTAATGTTTCTGAACTTCTCAGCGTTTAATATTTCGGAAATTTCTGGATTTTGTATTTTGATTAAATAAATCAATTCTTAATTATCCTATATATTTATTCAATTTTGATTAATGCAAACTTTTGCTCTTCAAAACAAGGTGTCGTTAGAAATTATTTATTTGCTCGTGGAGGTCAGCAGCATTTTTGGATGGGGTTTAACCCTAACATAGGCTTCGGGCTACGGGGAATCTGAACCTCTTTGACCGGAAGACTCAGAATTCGGCAAACCCTCCATAATTAATTTTTCGGGTTTTTCATATTTTTTTGCGCAATTTTTGATGACATTTAAACGTCGAAAAATGGTGGTCTTGACCTATGCGCCAATTTTCGAGCACTTTGTTATATGTAAGGGTTTTAAGACCTGACTCACACAGGTGCACTAGGTCAGGATCGGCAACGGGGAGGAAATCCCTAGAATCCAAAACAGAAAATTTAACGTTCACGATTTTTTGCTGTTTTAACGATCGAAATGGTCGAAATGGCCCATAAAACGCTTTTTGGTGGTAATATCGCATTTTAAAAGCATTTTTAGTCCATTTTGACCGCCTTGTACAACTTTTAACACTAAAAAATGCAAAACTTTATCAATTTTGGGCGCTTTTCGAGTAAAAAGCATTTAAAACTACTAATCTGGCGCCAAGCGCCACGAATTTTTTGACGTTTTATCTGCTTTTTAACCTCAAAAATGATGCGAAAAAACGTTTCATCAGCTCAAAATTGACGGACAGTACCTGTCCGGCTGATCCATTAGGGACGTAATACCCCCTCACCCCTATGTGCATGTATGCCACCTCAGACCTATGTCCCCTTTTGAATTAAGGTGCTACCTATGTATGGTCAATCCTTTCCCCGGGAAGAGTTTTAAGAAGAGTAGAAGAGTAAAAGATATAAATACAAATACAAATACGAAGAATGGATTCTTCTGTCAGTAGAGCCCAGCAGACATATTGGAATTAGGGGATTCTTATGTAGGAGCGGCTATATTTGCCAATTCTCAGAAAGTTAGGCTTTCGGTCTTGTTAGAGTTTTGGCAAAAAAACTTACGTTTTCGATGTTATTTTTGGGTAATTATGTATTTGCCTCTCTTAAAAAAATGGTTAGCCGCTCCTTGATCTAAAATTTTGACCCGATGCAGTTACAGCAATAGGGCATTTGTTGGTTTGATTCCTACTGTTACTGTATTAATTATTAAGCGTCATATTACTGTAGAAACGCAACAGATTTTTTCGAGCGATCTTTCGAGACCTAGCATTTACCGGCTGGTGGCTTTTTTGTGTTATTCTCAACCTTATTATTCTTCAAACTTTCTAGATTTTGGTTATATCAACGAATAGTTCTCTATTTTTAAATTTTAATTAAATGTCGTCTCCTCGATTTTTATTAGTTGATAATTTTCGAAATTCTCTTAAAATGTGTAGTACTTTTATTATTCGTTAATTTGAAAAAAACTAGGCGACCTTGTTATTCTAATTAGGAAAAATTGGCTTTCTTCGTTTCTAAGCTAAAAAAATAAATCTTTAAAAATGAATTTTAAAAATTAAAAAAATTCTTAACCTTTTTTCTCTCTTAACCAAAAGCAATAAATAAAGAAACAAAAGGAAGAACTAAAAAGATCTAAAGAAGAAAGAAAAGCAAGAAAAAGTAAAAATTCAAAAATACATAAAAGGACTAATAGATTTAGTGTTAAAGTTTCGAAATTTTACATGTTCTTTATTAGTTTCGGAGTGATTTTAAATTTTGTTCGAAATTTGAAAAAGCATGGCTTGCAATGCAACCCAAAACGAAAAAATGTTTAAAAGTTCCAAAGCTTTTTTGACGGAGATTCGGGAACATGTGGGTCATTACATTACGGCAATATTTTGATCGGCTAAAAATCTGTGAAGGCGGGTCCACTTATCAATATTTTGTCTTCTATGGATCTGCGGCATGTTTTGTTTGCATTTTGTGAAAAATATGTTTCTTGTCAGTTCTAAGTGTTCAAAGTGAACCAATTCAGCATTCTATCTTTCAATCTTCGAAAAACTGTCAAATCTGGGCGAATATTAATGAAATTTGACCACTTTATGCCCAAAGCTGTTGTAATTTTACGCGGTAAAACTTTGTTTAACTTGGATAATAATTTAACACACCATGGTAATTAATCTGTAGGCGATATTTTTGCGGCTTTCTGTTTTCTTAATTTTTCAAGTTTCATTCAATCTTTTAAGATTTTAAGTTCGTTTATTGTACAATGCGACACTAACGCACTTATCTGTCAAGTTTTGATTCCTTTTTGGCGACCACTCTTTTTGGGTAAATTTGTCTATGTGGACCGTACGATGAAGTCAGAGTTAAGATTTTAAGAAGCAGGAGTATGTCGGAGCCTTCAAAAATATCGTTGTAAGTAAACTATTACAGTAAGCCTGATCGTCAACATAACAAAACCAATTTTTTTTGGGCAAAATTTTAAAGTTCGGTTCATGCACTGGTCATTTTTCGTGAAAATTGGTTCGAAATTGACAGTCTTATCGATAATTGAAATACAGACTGCTTAGTTGGTACCCTATTTTGCCCGAGGCAATTAAAACTTTGAAAACTGCGATAAATTGGTGTTTTGTCGACGTTCACAATATTTCTTACCATTTTTTGTATAATTTATTATTTTATGATTGCTCGTGTTTTCATTTTAGGTATTTTTAATCTGTTATTTGTGTTTAAGAGCTATTATACAAAACAAGTGGTCTCACGCTGTTGATCTTATTTTGTCGGAGCGCGATGAGAAATGTAATAAATCGTGTGAGGAATATCCGTATAATGAGCCTTTTTGCTAAGACGATTTCTTCCCGATCTTATTACTTTATTTTTATTTTTTTCTGTAATTTTCCTGATCATTTTTCATTTCTTTTATTTATATTGTTAATTTATTCAATTTGTTTACACTAATCGAATTTGTCGTTTTTTTTAATTTTATTAGACTTTGTTTTATTATGTTCTGGTTTTTAAATTAGCCTATTTTAGCTTGTAGCTTAATTTTTCTACCCTACCCACTTTATTTCATTTTGTTATTGTTTTATAATTTGAATGCTTTTTTATTATTTAGCTTTGAGCAAATATATGTCTCAACTACCTATTTATTGCCTCTGTTAATTTTAGTGGCAATTATACATGCACAGCATGGGAATTCTGAGGTGAAAATCTAAAGTGCCTTTTTTGGCCAAAAAATGGCCAGTACGCAGTAAAAAACATCGTTTTTTGGCGTTTCTGACAATACTCTATCCTTCTAGAGCATAAAATCATGAAAAAAACTTCGAAAAAAACTCCGAATAAATTCAATAATATATCGCATAAAACATGAATATATGGCGCGAACGCGAAAACCAACGTTTTGATCAAATGATTGCCAAAAACCCTTAAAAGACACTTTTTCTACCAATTTTCAGGTAAGTTTAGGAAACTTTTGAAAAATCGCCAATTTGGGGGGGTGAAAAATTTTTTGCGGGGGGGGGTGAAAAATATCTGCGGGGGGGGGGGAGAAAACCCCCCCACCGACCTCCCCCCTCAAGATCATGTGTGTGGCAAGTGGCATTTATGTTTGCCTTCCATTCATTAAGCCTAAATTTCGGAAATTTTCAATCGAAAATACTCACGCAAAAATGATTATGACTCATATAAATGATTACAATTATGAATAATTTATTGGATATTTGAAATGTGAAAATTAAAGGATTTTTCCTTTTTTGACGAATTTTAAAAAATTGTAGAAAAATGTAAAATTGGAAAAAATTGAAAGTTCAATAAATTCTTCGGATTATTAAAAATATTATGGTAAAATTACGAAAGATTTTCGGACGACAAAAAATTCTCAGCCTTCAGCCCCTTTTTACGACTGCTTCAGTATGCGAGGACTTCGTCAAGAAAGACGTCGCCAACAGCTTCTGAATGCAGATTCCGGCTAAACGCTGTGACTTCCGATCGAAGCGCATGCTTTTGAAGAGACTACTGAAAAAAATCCAAGTCAGAAGGAGTTTCGCCGCAGCCATTAGCGTTCGGTAATTCCAATTTTAATTAAAATTTTCAATCTTTATTTTTTGATTTTTTATAATTTTAATTTTTTTAATTTTAATTCGTATAAAAATATTTTATAAGAATATAATTTTTTTTAGTTTGAATGACATGTTACGTGTTTGTTTTATATTTTTTCAGTCTGCTTTTATATATTTTAGTTTTATTCTTCTGATCCGCATTTTTCGCTCTTTTCATTGTGTTTTTTGTTTAATCTTTGTATATAATCTACAACGTCAGGCTTGCGTTTTGTCGTAAAGGCCCAGTCATTTCGCGTTTCGAGGCATATAATTATTGCAGCATTTCGTAATTTAGTGCGTTGAGTGCGAGTGCTCCTCTCATTCTAGGAAGAATTTCATTCGCACATTTTCCGCTGCTTTGCGTTTATTATCGCATTTATCACTGAAAGCATCATTTATGTGGATTTCTCGGTCCTTATTATTGTTTCAGTCGACTCTGAGTTTTTACCCGTTTGTAATTTAAAATCGTCTGAATTATTCGTTGCACGAGCCCCACCATTACTCGCCATACCGTTTTGTTTTCTACAGTCCATCCTTTGAAAACTCGACTCGCTTAAACCACACTTTGTGCAGTCTAGCCTGCCCCTCCCCCAGAAAACAAAATCGCACCTCCCCCAGAATTCAATCTTCAAATTTTTTTCTAGTTTTTTGCAATTTTTTTATGCCAATTGATAGTGCTAGATGAAAGCGTTGAAAAATGGTGTTTTCTCCTAAACCACCATTTTTAGGAACATTTCTGAACTATTTGAAAAATCTTTCGTTCTCCTCGAGAATTTCGGTGCTGCCGACCTATGCCACGGCCATTTTTAAGCGAGGGGCTTAAGTGACCTCAAATTTTGGTTAAAAACGGCCAAAATAAGCCTAGAAACGACGGTAAGATTGAATATTTTCCTGAAAATCAGTGATTTAAAGGTTTAATGACTTGAAGAGGAGGCGACCACACCTTGGGCGTGAGGGGCGTTGGGGGTTAGCACCACCCTCCGAAACCAAAATACCCGTCTCCCCAAAATCAAAATACCCCCAGAATTCAATTTTTGAGAATTTTTCGTTTTTTCGCAATTTTTTGATGCCAATTGATACTGCTTGATGAGAAACGTCGAAAAATGGTGTTTTTCCATACCACCATTTTTGAGGCAATTTTTTGACCTTCAAAAAATCTTGCACCCCCAGAATTTTCTTGCTGCCCACGTATGGAGGCGACCCACTTCGGTTTGAGGGATCTCCATACCCCCGTTACATGTATGGCGTAAATCAGTTACATTAATTTATCTCACTATCTTCAATAAGCTTCCGTTTACCAAATTAGGTCGGCGTCTAGTCAATAAAGTTTATCAGCATTTTTTCTGATCTTTTTCAACTCGTTTCTTTTTTCAAAAATTTTTAACTCTGTTAGAAATTACATATATAGCCATAGAAATTATCATTTTTTTGGCATACTAACAATGACGTCATAACGACTTTAAGATGAGGAAATAGCGTTTGAACACGAACTCAGTGGTCTATTCTTTTTAAAATATTATTTAGCGCATCCCTGGTTGTCTTGAATCCAACTGAATAGCTTTTGCATTGCGGCAGTTTTTTAATCGTACCTCGTCAAAAAATGATGCTTGTGAAAAATAAGATTCGTATTTACATTGAACGAGCATAAGAAAATCGCTTCAAATGTAAATAATTCTTGTAGGGGTATTTAGAGCAGATGTATTAAACAATAACTAGGTCGGCCAGGGGCGAATTTAGGGGCGGCCGCCCCCCCTCCTCATTGGCCCAAAATTGTGCGCAAAATTAAGGATTTTTGAGTGATTTTTAGTGATTTTCTGGTCAAAACGGCTAATTTTTCCGCCCAAGTCAGGGTTCCGCCCCCCTTAGGAAAATTCTGGATCCGCTACAGAGGTCGGCGATCTATCTTTGTAATCTTTAACTGTAAAAACCTACAATAAAAACGGAGCGAAAAATTTTTTGACTAAAACCAATTCTCTATTTTTGCTTGACTTTATTTTTCCATAGCATGTTCATTTTCAGATTTTTCTGCTTTTATATCAAGTAAATTTTACATTAGTAACATCAGTGTAATCTGGAAGAAAAACAGAATAAAAATGTGAATTGAAATAAAATGTGACAGTAGCAACTAAGGTTCAATAATTTTTTTGAAGTAAAACTTGATTTGCTGTTTCCTATCAAAAATTATCTCAATGTATAGGCTATTCTAAATCAGCTGTTTCCTATTTCTTGTGTACTTTTACGTTCTAAAATGTTGGTAATTTCTTTCAATTTCGTGTTTCGCGTTTATTTTTCGATTGAAATGACTGTTTGTTGTAATAATGCCTTGCCGCCATACCTGGGCAATGACTGACAGTTCGCCCCGTCCAACTTTCAGCCAAAAGGGTGAGTGGGTCCCTAGACCCTGAAAAAGATGGGTCTGTCCCTGAAAAAAGGTGGGTCCATGCCTGAAAAAGGTGGGTCGTTCAGCTTAATCAGTGGGTCAGTCACTGAAAAAAGGTGCGATCCATCCATGGAAAATGTGTCGAACAGTGTAATAAGATGGTTCCTGAGCATTTTTTGCAAACTGATCATGATATACTGTATCTAGCCTTTCCTTAAATTATCTCCAAAATTTCTCCCTGTACAAAACATAGGCCCGTCCAAATTACCCCTTCGCCCGTCCAACTTTCGGTTCGGCCCGTCCCGGTGATGGGCCGATATGGTGCATTGCCTAGGTGTGCTTGCCGCTGATTGTTTTGGAAAAATATGCGATTTCAAATTCTTCTCGTTGCGCCTAATTTTAAATTTCTGTTTTAATTCTTTATGTAAAAAAACCGTAAATCCTATTCGAATTCTAGCTGCCGAGGAACGTCAGAAATTTATACGTGCACAGCTTCCAAAGCCTCCTATGGAATAAATTAGCTTCGAAACGTATTGAAAAATTTGGTTGTAAAGTGCTGGTCGGTGATTATTTTGGGGAGAATGAGGAGGAATTGAGAGGAAATGGTAATTTTCTATTATTTACTATATTTTTACTACAAATTTATCATTATATTTACTTTGCTACTTTTATATTTAATTTTTATTCCTCTATATTGATATATTCGGCTTAAGACCATTTTGCGCTTTTAATTTATCTTCTGCTTAGCCTTTCGCTTGTTTTTTTCATTATTTTTGTTTCAATTTGGACTATTAATCGCAAAGATTTTCCAATTTTTTTCCAAATTTAATCGATTTATCTCTTTGTGGTTTTATTTTTTTTTTTGAATTTTGTTTTCAGCGCCTCTGCTTGTCACGTCGGATAACGTGGATGATGTCGAAATTCATCGGATAGTTCTACCATTTTTCGCCTGCAAAGAGCTGGTTCCTCGAAATGAAAGTACGAAACTCCCACCGTAGCCAAAAAAGCTAGCTTAAAAAATTGGTTTCCGTCAATAAATTTGAAAGTACTGAAATAGTTTTAAAAAACCGGATATTTTTGTTTGATTCGTGATTTAACGCACAAAATATGAAATACAGCGTCGATTTCTTAATTTTTTGAACTAATTTTCGACAAATCATTTTGTTTTTTTTTTTAATTTTAAATCGTTTTTCCTAAGCGTTTTACTTTTCCTCTTTGATTTTTATTTAAAATATCCGAATTTCAATCTAATAACAAAATTCTAAACAAAGATATAAGTAGTTGTAAGCATACGTGGGCGGCAAGAAAATTCTGGGGGTGCAAGATTTTTTGAAGGTCAAAAAATGGCCTTAAAAATGGTGGTATGGCGAAAAAAATTTTCAAAAATTGAATTCTGGGGGTATTTTGATTTTTTCGGGGGGGGTATACCCCCCAAACCCCCCACGCCCAGGTGTGGTTGTAAGTTTAAACAGTTGCTTGTCTTACTTAAAATTTTTTGTCCTAGTCGCCCAATGGTACGACGATCTGTTAGCCGAGGAACAAGTTACGTGGGAACAATTGAAAAAATGTGCGAAGTGAGTAGTTTTCGTATTGATACTGAAAATAAATTAAATTCATTGAAAATGAATAAATAAAATGAATTAGTTATATACAGTCAGTAATAGGAGTGAAAATTAAATTGTTATGTATAGAAAAATGAGCGAAATCTGAATATTTCACGAGAAATAAATTATAAATAGATTATATATTATAAATAGATATAGATAGTAGAACATAACCGCTGAGAATTGACATCGTTTCATACTATAGGTATTATTTTTATACATTTTCATCGCATTTTTATGTCTGTTGAAATGTAAAGTAGTGTAAAGTGTAAAGTAGTTCAAAACCATGCAGTTTAAAACCATATGAAAGCATGACCAAGGAAATGCGAATTGAAGTAAGATAAACTGCTGAGCATTGGTGCTAGTGTTAACTGTTTTTACGTTTTCTGATGAGTCTTCGAAATAATATAGTGTAAAGTATGTTTAAATGCTCTCAACCTCTTCACATTACTAACTAATGTCGAAATTTTTTTATTCGAATGGAGGCACTGCATAAAATTACCAAGATAAAAACCATGGAAAGCAAGAATGATCGCTAAATTGCCGACAAATATCAATTTTTTGAAAAGTTTAAAAGTATCAAATGTTTTATTTTTATTTTTACTTCATTTTGAATGTATATATTTTTTGTATTCTCTTGTATTAACGATGGCTTTGATAGTTCTTTCATTTGTGTTATTCGTATTAAGCTAGCAATTCGCCTCGAATTTTAATTTGTCTTTTTCTACATTAATAACAATTTTGCATTTCAAGAATAAATTATAATGTAATATAGTGTAAACTTATTTAAATACTCATAGTTTGCATAATTCTTGTATTCATAGAAGACTTTGCATTATTCATCATAACTGTATTCTTAACGTATCGTTCGCTCTATTTATTCCTTTAATATTCTGCTGCTCATTGTGACGAATGATTCTTGTTTTTAAGTAAATTAAATTGTTACCAACTACTTCTACACGTTTTACATTGTTTCTCCTACTTTTGTTTTTTCTTTTTCACGTTTATCTTAGTTTCCAAACTGAACTGAACGTATATACGTTTAGTGATTGTCTTCGTTTGATAAAGTCAATGGATGTTTGACAAGTGTGGATATCATTTATAAATTTTTTTCGCACTTTCGCGTTTGGTGACGATTTTACACATCGTATGTCAATTGCGTGTAATAGTAATTCATAACTGCGCACTTTAAACCGTATGAAAAGTTGGTTGAAAAAACGCAAATGAAGTAAGTCAAAATGCAGGCCGCGGGCGCTAGTGTAAACATTAGTTATCCGTTTACGGCAAGTTTACATTTTACAAAATAACCCATTGTAAAGTGGATTAAACGCGTATTTTTCGCCTGAGTTGTCTTCCGTTCTTTTTTATTCTATCAGAGAATACGCTTTACACGGCGGCTACAGACGACTCATCGTTAAAATTGATTCGGATAAATTCGCCTACGACTTAATCCGATACGACGATCCTTTGGCGCAATTGAATTTGACTGATTTAGATATAATAAATGGGAGGATTATCGATTCGCCATCAAATGGTAAACATTAGTTATGTCCTGAAATTTTTGGCATTTTGCCAAAAAATACACTAATTCGTTTTGGCCTGGACGACTTTGCTTGGTTGCCGGCGATGCTTTCCATCACTATCTTATTTTTATTGGTTTTAGTTGTTTACTGTTTTTCGGTTTCTATTTACGCTTTAGTATTTTGTTTGTTTGTCCCGTCTGATTTGTTTTTATTTTATCTTACCTTGTTGTATCCCGTCAATTACTTTTTGATGCTTCGGTTTTTTTCTGTTATTATTTAGTCATTCGACCAATTCATTCGTCTGAATCGGATAATTTATTTCTTTATTCAGACTGGGATAGGGCTTCTTCAATATATGTAAGCATATTCTGGACTCCTTGTTATTTATTCGTCGTTGGAGAGGGCTGACCACGTGCACATTTGGGGTATGAAGGAGGGATACCTACATTGAATGACCTTGAAACGAACAGCCACGTAGCTGGCCGTCCTATTTTGGGGGATCAACACTAATTTTTTGGGGGACTGAGCCCAAAAATAGCACAAAATAACTTTTTAAAAAGTCCTATTTTTCCAATTTTTTCTGAATTTTTAGGGGGTTCGAACACTCCCCATTCCTACCAGAGATACGTGCCTGGAAACGAACAGATCGAAGCGATAGTTTTTTGGCAAAATTAGGCAAAATTAAAGCCATCGACAAGCAATGATTTTTAATTAGTTCAAGGCTTACGCCTGTTTTTAATTCGTTATTTCTAAAAAGCGAAAATTCTGTAATTTGCTGCTTCGTTATCCGTCAGCAGTTAAGTGTCGTCTTGCCAAATGATTCACACTTTTGTTTTCTTTATCAAGGTCCATTATAGGTTTGCAACTTTCCTAATACTCGTAAACTGAAGATTTTTCGTTTGCTTTGCTCTAAGTGGCTTATTGTTTAGAGTGTTTTTAGTTATATCATAAGTAGCGTGTTAGCGTGTACCTATTTTATATTTGGGTACCCCAACAGCTGTGCACCCCCTCTACAGCTATAAGGGGACACATCTGGGAGGTGCGGTTTTTTTAAAGATAGATAATAAAAAAATTTGCTGCCGGTGTTTTTTGTTTTTTCTTTACATTTAATTTTTAGTGTGTAAAGAGCGTGTAATGTTTTAGCGTACCATTACAACATATAGGAACTTTTGACGGGTTTTTCGCCCAGGTTGTACTCAACTCGGCATAAATGCCTCCTACAATTTATTGGCTTAGCCAATTCGATGGCACAAAATTGTAGAGAATAAAATTCTCTCGAACACATGTTTCATTTTTCAAATTTAGCATTAGTTCTTGAGGGGAAGTTTAAAGAGAGCGAAATTCTTGGGGTGCATGGAAAGATTTTGGACGCATTTTCGTCTTCTGTCTTTCTGCCAACGACTCCAGTTATGAGTCCCGAAAGCTTTTTTCCGATAGAAATGTTCTCAGATTCAATAGCTACTTTTTGCTTACCAGTAAACGTTTTTCGCCCAATACGGAGTTTAAGCCAGGGTTTTACAGTTTAAAATCTACAGTTACACATCGCAACAAAATGCGTTTAAAAACGCGATATTGAGAATTTGTGAAGGTGTAAAATTCGAAATCAGGGGTGTAAAAGGGGTGAGAACACGTTTTCTTTCCGTTTTTTAATTTGTCTATATCTCAAATATTTGGCAGAAAAATTTATATGCTACGAAATGGTCCAAACCGAATTTATTTACTATTAATGGGGAGTTAGTTTCAGATTATCGAAGTTGACACACTGCCAGTGTGAAAAACGCGTTTTTTACCATTTTTTAGTTTGCTAACTTCGCTGGTTATAAATCAGGACGCGCCAAGTGAACTAAAATGAACTACGTAACAAGATTCATGCATCGCACTCAGATGCGTTCCAGTAAACTCAATACAGTGTTGGGTCAGAAGGTGTAAAGCTTTATATCTGGGGAAAAAATACGTTTTTTGCCCATTGTTTGTCAGCCAACTTCGCCGGTTTTGAATCGACTTGTGTGTAATATTCTTGAAAGGCAGATGTTGGCAATTACATACAAATCGCACTTGGTCTTGCTTACCATCACTCAATATCGAGTTACTTCTGGGTGTGTAAAGTACCAGTTCTGTGGTGAAAAATATATGTTTTGCAATTATTCTGCCTGCTCAGTTCTCCGGTTATCAATTGGTGTGTGCAGACTAATGTAAAAATAAAGAACGTCTGAAAGGTTAAGCAGTAAGATCCGTTTCTTTACACTAAATATTGAGTTAATCCTGGAGGTGTAAAGTTCTTTGTCTGGGAAGAATAACACGTTTCTGCGTTCGTTCTGTCCAAGATCTTCTTCTTTATGAGTAGTGGCATGATCTCGACTCTGAGATTGCTCCACGCTCCAGGGCCACACATTCCACTGGCCAATTAGTTTGCATTCGATTGAAGTGTAAAGTAGTTTGAAACTTATTTATATTGCTCCCAAAGTGTTATGGAGGGTCAGTTTTTTGTGTAACACGTTATTCGGAACACCAGGATTACGTATCATATTTCAGATATTCTTTACACGTAGCGTTGTGTAAAGTTACATTGAAAATTAACTTTAGTTATAGAGCATTGCCAAAGGTTTAGTTTTTCTAATGTTCTCCAAAGTATCAGACTTTCTCCGTATTATTAGAAATACGAACTTAATTGTAATTCACTTCTCAAGTTGTGCAAACTTTAAACTTTAAGTTAATTCAAAGTCCAGGAGGTCGTAGGTTATACAAGCTGTTTTTTATGAAGTATTTATCGTAAAATCAGGATTACAATTTAAATTTGTTTATTTTTGACTCAATGGCTGTATAAAGTTTACACTGAAAATTATTTTAAAATTGAAAATATAGAACGTAACTTTTTTCAAAAACTGTTCCTATTTGTTCAAATATTCCATTCGATGAGTTACTTGTGAGTTTATTGATCGATGCATTCAAATGGTTCTGAATAAAAATAATTGAGTGGAATTTAATGGAACAAAAATGGAACAAAAACAAAAAAAGGACAAGTCTACTTGGAATTGGGGATTATTAAAGACATAAAAGGAGGGGACTACGAAAAGTCACTATGCGCGCAAAAAATCTAAGAATCTTCTAAAAATCTGAGTCCGATAAACAACACGAAAATCGAAGTATTTACTGAGGCCTCTGAAAAAAGAAGGTGTCCTCTCGGCACACTTTTCACTGGTTTTGGCGAAGAGCTCGGAAAGAAACCATGTTTTGTATTAAGTAGCTGATTTAGCTTAAGATCAGTATCACATTTTCATGACAATATGTAATCAATATTCAGCGAATAGGCTCAATAGATGAATTATCACATTCGTTTCATGCTGTTTATTATGGCTGTGCATTTACACGTGTCGTGCTAGCGTGATGCGATGATACAGGTAGGTACACTTTCTCCTGCTTCGGCATTTTACATAATGAGCTATTAAAAGTTCCTGTCTATCGTTATGTAAATTTGCTTTTATTTTCCCGGTTACCTCGCTCATTCTTGCGCTCTGTGTCCTGAATTCTTTGTTGCTAACCTATTTGCGGATGTTTAGTGCCTTGCAGCACTTCAATACATTCGCAACAGTGATGTTTTGAACTTGAATACAGTTAAGGTTGGTTGACAGGATGATTTTTAGTTTTTTTAAGTCAGATTGATTAGTTTGATGTTTAAAGAATAAAGTATTGTGTTATTTATTTCTCAAACTGAGGCCACAACCATAAATGGGCAGCAAGAATATTCTGGGAGTCTGGTTGGGTGAAATCGCCAAAAATCGCTAAAAATGTTACTAAAAGTAGAATTTTGGGGGCCTACAGTAATATATAGGTGTTTTTCAGCTTCTGGGGGTCGCCCCAACTCACTGAAACCCTCCTCACACTGACTTGGCCACAACTACCTTCTCTAGGCCGCAGAATTTACTTCGATTTTTGTGTTGCTTAGAGAAATCTGATTTTTAGCAGATTATTATGATTTGTTCTACGCATAGGCGAGTTTTTTTAGTCCCCTCCTTTTATGTCTTTAATAATCCGCAATTCCAAGTATATTTGTTCTTTTGTTCCATCTGAGCATTTTGTTTTGCTAGTTATAAGACGGCCACGGCTCGACCCCAAATTAGCCAAAATTTCCAGCCGACTGATTAACTTTATGTATCGTTTCTCTTTGCAACGCGCGCAATTTAAACAGAGACGAAAATTTTGGAATTTTCGTGCATATTTTTATCAGCTGCAATAAAATAAGTAATTTATTTTAATTTAAATAATTTTTAAATAACCATCGTATGCTATATTAGGTTCTAGAATAGCTTTGAAGCTCGAATTTGATTTACCGTCGTCCTGTTACGCGACAATGGCCCTGCGAGAGCTAACAAAATGCGATTTTGACAAAAGGTCTCAAATTTTGATAAGCAGCTCGGCTCAAGAGCGTACAATCGATGATATTGATGATAACGTTGAAGAAACGCTTATCGCTGAATAATGTTTCTTATATTTTTATGATGTTTTGTTACATTTTCGAAGGTGTTCTATTAAATTGTTCGTTGGGACGGACTTCTAGACCGTAAATGCTGGACAGCTTTCGTGAAGCCAAAAGCGCCTCAAGCCTTTGTACATAAATGCATAGACCACGTAATATCTATCTTAACTCACAATTTCTAACAGAAGCTTCTGTCCGAAATTTTTCTTTCCTCACGGTTTTGACCTTTATCTTATCTCACTTTCAGAAAATTTCTGATCACATAAGAACTGGCATTTTAACTAGAAATGATCGCCAAAGCGCTTGAACTCAAATGTTTTCTACTGTCTCTTCTATTATCATGCATGGTCTTGACCACATTTGAGCGTGCAGGGTCTGGCGGGACCTCCTCCCTCCAGAATCAGGCGGGTCCCCGTCCCATACGTTTAACGACTCAAAATCTTGGCTGTAGGGGATCCGCGGCCATTTTCAAGGGTGGATGGGAGAGAGTGCAGATGACCTCCACGGAACTTTTCACCGAATTTGGCTGCTGCCCGTCTATGGTCGCGACCATAGATGCACAATATAGCCGATCTGAGGCAGAAGTGGGATCAGCTAGGCAGAGGGTCCTAAATTGAGTTTTCTTGGTCAGAAACGAGCTAAAAATCGGGTGTATGGGTTAAAATAGCGTTGAAACTACATTTTTAAACAGTTTCTGGTATTTTCAAATGACTTGAAGAGAATTTTATTGTTCATCAATTTTTAGCCTTCATTTTGTCTCATTTTCCTCAGAAAATCTTTTTCTATTCAAAGGTGCCTAGAACCCCGAACTACCCCTCCCACTTTCTCCCAGCCTGCATGTTTGGGGCATCGCAAGCAACCCTCCAGATATCTAGTGCAAAACATAATCATGGTGGACATGCACTACCTATTGGATTTTCGGTGAAAAGCTACACCATCCCAGCCAAAAAATCGAGCTTGCAATGAACGCATGTTCAACCCGTTGAGTTTGTGTTTCTGAGATGCGGTGTACGTTGCCGTAGCATTCGTTGCACAAATTATGTTCGGACACTACTGTAACTTAAAGGGTTTTATGCGCGTAGTTGCTATTGGAGCTATCTAAGCGCGCCGCTAGGACTTGCTGATTAAGTACTTGCAGTGTGTGCGGATACCTAAACCGACAGCATGCCGCCGGGGAAGATACCCAACACACAAACAACTACGAAATCAACAACCCACAATAAGTACCTTCAGGGCTTACCTAAGTACCTTGCCACACTTTGCGCTGGTCAGGGAGCTAAGGCAATATGCCTTTATTCTTCCTCTCGACCCTAAATACCTACTACCTAAAATATCCACGGACATAGCAGGTCCGGTACCTATGGAGATTGCGGGAGGGAATTTCCGACCGCAGCACTCTACACAGGAGTAATTAGATAACCCTGGAATTTGCCCGAGGTCCTTAGACCTAGTTTAGACCAAAAGAATATTTTTCGCGATAAGAACCAAAATATTTCGCTCTAGAATACTTAAGGCGAAATAACTTACGACTTTTGATTTTAACAGGAACAATAATACAACAACAAAGAGCTCTATCCGGGCTGTCATCTTTTATAAAAATTATGTAATAATTTTTATAGTTTCTTTGTTCGAAAAAGGATTGAAGAATTTTGAAAAAAGGGTATTACGAAAAAGGTTTTACCCAAAAAAACCGGCGATAGCAAAGTCGAGGCCGGCCTATCCAATTCCCAAACTACCTGCGATATAATGCACCCCTAGGTAGCTATTTTTCTATCTTTATGTACACCAAACAAATAAGCTAGACTATGGCGCCCACAAAGTCGAAGAAGACACGCCAGGAAATAAAATAGCACCAACGCTGCTCAAGCCGAACGAAAAATGGCTGAGGGGGATTACAGTAAAAGAAAAAGAGATTATATTTTTAAGACAAGAAAGAGCGCTACTTGCGCTATGGATTTTCCGGTCCCTGCACGGGCCTAACGTGATTAGCGGTCATGTCGCCTATGTTTTGAATGTAAAGAAAGAAAAGGGGATTTATATGGATTCCATAGGCAACTCGCATTTGCGTGTCCGTCCAACCAATTGACGATGCGTGGCTGGATAGCCTCTGCACGTCCTACTGTCGGAATCTATCCGACTGCGAAGTGGTAAGTATTAATGGCTGGATCGCCAAAATGGTACTCAAAGACCGGATAGTCAAACTAAACGCGATAAAGTGCGTTTTACCCGTAAGTGTAAACGGCCCGTGTAGATACACTATCTACACTACGCATGATCCTGACATTATTTTCTGAATCGAAATATAATTTTTATAATTTTTATAAATATAATTTTTTTTGCATTCGGCGAAAATTTTCCCGATGTGCAACGACCTTTTGAGCCCGTCTTTTTTAGATTTGCAAAGATTCTTGGGGGGGGGCAAAAGTGTAAACAGGTCAGAAATCGCCAACAAGTTTTCGCCGTTTTCTGTTAAAAACTATTTTGAGGACGAAAAATTTTCCTCTCGAATATACAAAAATAGATCTAAAGTCTACTACATGGTAGCATTATGTAAGCTAGTTACTTGACTGATCGATTGGACCATTAAAAATAAACTCAATGTTATCGCATATATCCAAGTCTTTTACAAAATTGCGTTTTTGTGTGTTTTGCTTTACCTACTTCCCCCATTTTTTGCGTATGTTACGCACTGTAATGCTTCACACGACCCGTCACTTTCATGCTTTAAAGTATATACTGTTGAGCGCTCGGTCATATTTTGCTTTTATCCTATGAATTAAGGTATTGTTTGCTGTTTCGGCTCTTTGATTTGAATGTCATATTTTTTATTAGAATGGCCTGATTTGTGCCCAAACAACCAGGTATGTTTTTGGTTCATAATAGCTGTTTTTATTACTTTTCCTTTCATTTATTTTTTATTTATTCATTTGTTTATTTACTATTTATGTATATGTTTCCTTATTTGTTGAACTCTATCAGTTCAATGTTCTTTCATGAATGAATATTTTATTTACGAGTGTTTATACACTGCTGTCTTCGGTTGATTGCGATTACTCCTGTCATTTTTTAATATTTCCACGACTTTATTTTTAATTTTTGAACCAAATTGATCCCTTATTACGCTCGCACATGTTGTTTATAATACCCGTAATCTTAAACTCGAGTACTTATGTTATTACTGATATAAAAACACGCTATTAATTCATTTGTCGACTTGCGGGAGCGTAAATAATAATTGCAGTCATACATTTTTCATAAGTGATTATGAAAAGGCGATCTTCACATTTAAAATATGTGCTAGCCCTAAGCAAGCAGCATAAGTCAAAATAAAAACGGAGTTGCAAATCCAAAAAAGCTATATAGCTAATTTCTGAGTCAAAAAAACGATATATAGCAATGCTTTTCGGCTAAAACGGCTGTACAGCTATCAGTTTTTTCAGAGCTCAGGGGGTAATACCCACACCTGGGCGTGGGGGGGTTTGGGGGGTATGCACCCCCCAGAAACAAAATACCCCCCCCAGAAATCAAAATACCCCCCAGAATTCAATTTTTGAAAATTTTTTTCGTTTTTTTCGCAATTTTTTGATGCCAATGGATAGTGCTTGATGAGAAACGTCGAAAAATGGTGTTTTTATCGCCATACCACCATTTTTAAAGGCCATTTTTCGACCTTCAAAAAAAATCTTGCACCCCCCCCCCAGAATTTTCTTGCTGCCCACGTATGGTAATACCCCTCTCTCACCCCCATGCTCTTGTATGCCCAGAACTAACTGTAAAATGATGTGAGACAAACTGTGGACTTATGTCCTTTGATTATTTTTAACCTTTTTACGACGATTTTACAATTTACAAAATAGTGTGACAAAATAGTGTGATGTATAGTGCATTAAGTTCTCTTTATTTCTTTACGTTTCGAAATTGGCTCGAAAATTTATCTATTAAACGAAGGCATTGTAAACGATTTCGAAATAAAAATATTAAAAAAATTTAATTGTAGGAAACACTTATCATCTAATCGAACGAACATCAATCGTTTGTGTGTTGTATATATGTGTGAGAATTATAGAATAATAGTAAAAATATGACTTTTATATTATGTTATTTGTTGGTTTTTAATTCATATTCTTGCTTTTTTTCTAAATTTTATAACATATTTTTATAATATTAATAGATTATTCTCCGCTTCTTACATGTAACTTATATTGCTTACGGGTCATTCTACCCATTTCAGATTATTATTGTTTATTGGTAATTGCGATGAAACTTGCATCAACGGTTGACTGCAATATTATGTATAGCAGCCGCAATTAATCTCTATCGTAAATTAATTTATAAAATTGTAAAATTGCTGTAAAATTTTTATGAATTGGTTTTAAATTGAGTCGCTTGCCTGTTTAATGTTTATTTTTCATTTCAAATTTATCCGAGCAATTTGCTTCTTTCTTACACTAATTTTCTTGCTTATATGAAATTTGAAATGTTCATTTCTTCGTCTTTTTTTTGGTTGTTTGACAACTTAAATGTGTAAAGAGTTGCTTTTGAGTTATTAATGTTTGGAAATTACTTAAATTTTAATATACGTTATTTACGTAGAAGCTATCAGAACACCATTTCAATTTAGCATGAGGGTTAACAATTATTCTGCTTTTGAAGCAGAAGTAATGAGGTATTTATTTTTTTTAATTTTATTTTTTATTTAATTCTGCCGATTTTAGATGCACCTTCGTTCGAACAGGTACTTAGTGATTGATTTATTTTCCCTTTTTTGCTTTCATCAGCATTTTCTCTTCGTTTCCATTTATATTTATCCATTTTTATTACTGCTTAGATACTCTTAAATCTCTATATTCTTAATTGTCATATTTTTATATCATTTTTCAGTAATTTATATTATTTCTTATTTGCTTAATTTTAGTTTTTCTTTTGAAATTTTTTTGTCCGCGCGTTTCTGTTTAAATAATATTCACAAGAATTTCTTAAATTTTTCTAAATTCTGCTAAATTTCTTCTGAATTGGTAGCGAGTCTGGTAAATTTGAAATTTGAGTTGGAGAGGTTGAAAAGTAACAAATTTATTAATTACTAGTGATATTAATAACGAATAATTAAGTACCTTATTTGAAGAGGAGCCAAACCAGATTTTATGTCCATGATAAATTTAAGCGCAGTATGGTCGGTCTCTTGGGTGAGTCAAAGAGGTTTTTAGGCCAAAATGACCTCCAAAACTAGTACGAATGCTCAAGTAGCGCAAAACCTATGTTAATCCACAGTTTCTGGTCAATTTCGTGCGTCCTACATAGAATTTTTCCATTTTCATCCATTTTTGACCCTCATTTTGCCTTTTTTACCAGAAAATTTTCCTTTTAACCATCTGAAAGTCTAGAGATTCAGAGTAACCCTCTCCCTCACTTTCATGTCCGATTGTGGATCGTATAATGTTTACTCGAGATTAATACAAAGGCGCAGCGGCTCCTGTAACTGTAATGTCAAAACAAAGTCAATAAAAATAAAGGTCACAAGAGTCTTATGTCTGACCATAAATGCACCGGCTCGAATTTTCAGGAGCCGGTAAGAATCAAAAATCATGAAATAGCTTAGTGCTTTTGAAAAAGGATTCTACTGCGAAAAACGATGATATCGCCTTTAAAGCATCATATTTAAGCATTTGCGGCAAATACATACGTATGTAGCCTTTCTGAACTCACAACATAGAGGTGCAGCTTTTTTGGACTAAAAAATTGCTATTTACTCCTTTTTGAAGTCGTGAAAATCGCTGAATATCCTTTGAAAACTCATAGGAAACCTTGCATTCCGAACTCTCACGATGCGTTTTTGTGCCCAAAAAAGCTATAAGCAATTATTTTTCCGGCCAAAGTGGCAATATTGCTACCAGTGGTTTAAAGCTCAGAAGGAGTATACCTCTCTCTTCCACGTTCTAAAAATTTTTTGCTGAATTTTCTTTGTTTTGTTGCACTTTACCTAAATTTTTATCGTACAAATATGGACGCTTTCTATTTTAAATTCATAAAAAGTTTTGAATTTTTTAATTCTTTCATTTGATTGCTCACCATGGAAAAAATACTACAGTCTGTTTCATTTATCCGAGAGCTTTTTTAGTGAATGTTTTCGGAGGGTACATTAAGCCCTTCTTTCTTTTTTACTGTAGGTCCCTAGGTCTCACTGTAGCTACGTAGCAAAGATGGGGTTTTCAATAACATTTTTGCGACGTAATTTTTTCTCGTCTTCCAGTAGATCAATCAACTTACAGATAAAAATCACGCATTCAGCTATTCCTGTAAGTGCGGTGCACATACACGCTCATCGAACTCTTGCGCTTTCCGTCAGCATGTTTCGCTGTTTGGATGTGCTTTCCCGTCAGCTCGTTTCACTGTTCGGATGTGCTTTTCTGTCAGCTCATTTCGCTGTTCGGATGGATAAGCTATTTATAGCTTTTGCGCATTCTTTTGCGCTTTAACCCGTCGAGATGACGTTTCATCTCCGGGATAGATAGCGCAAATTTTTAGCTAATTGGGCACTGGTTCCGTTCGCCCGAGCGGCCGAGAACTGCTGAGTGGTGGGCCTTATAACCTGCCCAGTTTTTAGGCTTCTCAATTACGTTCTTAGATTGACACTTTACACACAGTAGACTAAAACATTAAGGAATGCCGCAAACTCCCGCATAGCTCAGTGGTAAAACGTCTACTTGTCGTCGAAGCAACCCGGGTTCGACTCCGGGCGATAGCCTTTTATTTAGCGCACTTACTGTAGTATGTCCCAGCACTGATTACATGCTTAAATTAAATTTATATAGGCATATTAGTGCATTGAAAATAGAAGAATTCCAGCCACTCGCCCTCACTGAGCTGATCTGCCGAATTACAGTAATTCGTCTTGTTTCGCTTACTGTAGTTTTTGAAAAAATTGATTAAAAAGCTCTAGAATATCGATTTCAATAAATTCTGTAATTATTTGACTTCTTTTAAAAATTGCGCAGAAACTAGTTGTAACATGCCGTGCATTTTCAATTTATGCCGCATTTTAAAATTTTAATTTTTCATGCTTATATTAATTTACTATTTTTTCATTTTTTTCCGCGTTTTGCGATCACGCGAGTTGAGTCAGACCTCAAATTTGTCCAGCTTAAGAAGCAGATGTAATACGGCTTCTAATTGTTCTTTATTCATTTTGTGCTTATTATTAATTTAATACTTCTTTATTTTTATTAAAATTCCTTCTTTTCTGTCTATCATGATTTACGTTAATCATTTTTCACAAGCTGCATTTTAACTATGTTTTATTCGATATATTTTTATTTCTTATTCTGAGAGCGTGTTTACTTTTCAAGAGACATTATTTGGCTAGAGTGGAAAATTTAAAATTCGAGGTTGAGAGGCTGAATCGCACCAAATTCATTAATTTCTGATCATAAATAAGCAATTTGGTGCCTTACATCAAATTTAGTAGCCTAATCTAAGCTAATCATTCATTTGATGTAGTCGGTCTTCGGGTCAGTCAAAAACTTTCTTGTGCTAAATGATCTTAAAAAGTAATATAAATGCTAAATAAGCGTAAAACTAACCTACTCCATAGTGTCTGACCAATTTCGGGTGACAATTTTCTCAGGTATGAATTTTTTTCCGGAAAATGAGACCTTCACTCCCATTTTGCGTTTATTTTGATTTTTCTCAGGAACAGTCTGTCTGGACTGTTTTGATCTACGAAAGAGTGAATTCGTAAAATTTTTGGTTCATAAAGTTAGCGTTTTCTTCTTATCTTTAATCAAACGCCCCTGCTAGCTTTTATTCATTCGTGCAGCTGGTTCCTAATTTTAGTAATCATAGGTAGCGCGTTAGCGCGTACCTATAATATACTTGGGTACCCCTAACACCTGTGCACCCCCCTACAGCTATAACGGGACACTTCTGGAAGGTGCGGTTTTTCTGAAAGAAAGATAATAAAAAAAATTTGCTGCCCGTGTTTTTTTGTTTTTCTTGAAACTCAAAACTGGCTGAGTAAAGAAGGTGTAAAAGTTTTTGTGTAACGTTATAACATAGGATCAATTTTGGGAGGTTTTTTAGGCGGCATGTGGACAACTCAGTATTGACTCCTCATATAAATTTATGGCACAGATTTGTAGAGGAAGGGATGCTCCAGAATGACTTTTTTTTGTTTGTTGAAATTCGCATTAGTTCTCGAATGGCAGTGTAAAGAGTGCGAAAATCTGGGGGTGAAAAAGCACATTTTGGTCGAGTTTTCAACTTGTCTATGTCTGATACTAACTCCGGTTATGAGTTTTTTAAAAATGTTTTCTGACAGAAATGTAGAGCGGATCAAGGGCTACAATCTGCTTACAAGCAGACATTTCTACGCGCAATAGGGAGTTAGGTCTTGGGGTTTTAAAGTTTACACTCTGGTTGATGGTGTAAAAAACAGATTTTAACTAAGAATTCTCTGCCAGCTTTTTCCGCTTATGATTTGGACTAAAATGAGTATAACAGTAATCAAGCAGCTTCTAGGGGCTACACGTCGCAGCAAAGCGCGTTCAAAAAAACGCAATATTGAGTTATTTATGGGGGTGTAAAGTTCGAAATCAGACGTGAAAAATGGGCGAAAAAACACGTTTTTCCCCCAATTTTGATTGGTAAATCATATCAAATAATTTTTGCAACAGAATTTTTGCACATAGAAACGTACTACGACTCGAAAGCTACAAACTGTACCAAACCGAATTTATTTACACTCAATAGGGGGATACGGTACGGATTTTTGAAAGTTTACAATGTTCTGAATGATGGAAAATATGTCTTTGTTTGGGTTTTGTTCGCCTATTTCTCCATTCAGAAGTCAGGATAGGTCCAATAGAATAAAAATAAAGTGCCTTATATGGGGTGTATGTAATAGCGAATCGCGTATGTCTAAACCAATATTAAGCGAGTGTAAAGTCAAGAATGGGGTGCTTTGAACAGGTTTCTGTCTTGTTTCTTTCTGCTAGCTTCTCCAGTTATGAGTCATGGACATGATTCTCAAGTCATGTAAATGAACCTGAAACCAAATTCGATAAGCAATTTTGGCGCGTATGTTTACACTCAACAGTTCAGTAAAGTGGTTTAAACCAATGTTAATTTATCCTTACATTATGGAGATTTACTAAATTCATAAAAGTTGGTCGTAATATCGAAGCAATATTAAAATTACGATTCTGACTGAAATCTTTTTTTACACTAGGTGTTAACATATCGTTTACACTACATATTAATCTTCGTTTTAGAGCCTTGCGGAAACCTAATTTTTTCCTTATGACTAGAAATTTTTAAGGAATCAAGTGTGAGAAGTCGGTTAGACACATTTTTTTACACAACAGTATTGTAAACTGTTTTACACCTAATGTTAATTTGTCATCAGACTATTGTTGAGACGTGATGTCATTATATATAAATGTTGATTGTAATATCCGCGTAATATCAGATTTACGTATACGACTGAAATCTTCTGTTCATTCTGTGCATGTAAGTAAACACTGCATATGAACTTTTGACCTAGAGCCTTTCAAAACATAATATTTTTCTTAAATTCAAAAAAAAACAATAAATCAAGTGTGAGATGCCAGTTGGGCGCGTTTGTTTATCACATGAACTTTATCGGACTAAATAAGAGTCAGCGAGAAGTAAAATGACAAAACGTGAGATTATTTGTTGAAGTTGCATCATGGTCGAAGTAAGCAACGATCAGAAACTATAAGGGAATTCCAGCTTGAGCACAGAAAATAATGCTGCTTCGAACTTCAGCTAAATAATATTGCAAACGCGCGGAGTCGGAATATAATTCATACACAATGCAAGTAAAAATTGCTAAGATGGAAGCAATACCTAATGTTATTCGCGACAACACTGACAAAGATAGGAATAACTACTATTGTTTGTTAACAAAAAGTTGGGTACTAGCAAGGAAAAATGCTCCGATGGAACAAAAAAAGGTAGAATATACTTGAAACAAAGAATTATCAAGGACGTAAAAGGAGGGGACTAGAAAAAGCTCCTATCTACAAATGTCACAAAATTTGCTAAAACTCAGAAATTTCCTAAACAAAGAAAAAATGAAAGTAAGTAAATCAAAGAAAAAACCTACCTATGCCTAAAACTGCAAGATCTGCTAAAAATCAGACTTTTTCTAAGCAACGCAAAAATCGAAGTATGTATATTCTGCGGCCTCTGAAAGAAATAGGTGAACCTTCTCATATTGTCCACCATACAGTAGGCGGTTTCAAAATTCTGAGGGGGTTTTCAAATTGGAATATTGGCCTTAAATATAGTGCTATGGCGAAGAAAACACCATTTTTGAACGTTCTTGTCGAGCTCTATCTATTGGTACCTTCCAAAAAACCCAAAAAGAGCAGAAAGATTTAAAAAATTGAATTCTGGAGGTATTGTTGGGTATTTGCGTTTTCTTGTTGGGTATTTTGCCCTGGGGTACATACTCCCCAAACCCCCTACGTCTAGGTATGGTGTCCAATGCTTAATATAAAGCTTTATAAAATAAATCTCAAATCTGCGTTTTTGATAATCACTTGCAACGTTAATTTATTCGATATTGTGGCTAGATAAATATTACAAAAAGTTATATCCTTTGAATATTTGCGATACCGCAACGAAAGACTGTGATTTCTATATAATGCATGCGTCCATCCAGTACTCTTCAAGCGTTTAATCTTACCAGACCACCCGGATTTCATTCCTGCCCATGTAAACTGATATCCATTAGGCATGGGAGCTTAAGAATATGCACCAGTGTTCAATCAGAAACGTCTAAAATTGCCGTTTTTCCAACATACCATAATTACTATTTTTTGACCCAGAAAAATATTGCAACATGGCGCCTGCTCAGCTATGGCGATATCTGCTTTTGCAGAGTGAGTGGTTCACTTATCTAGCCCTATGTTTTATCTTTGTTCGACAGGATGCTGCTTTCTTCTGCAGGCCGCAGAATATACTTACATTTTTGCGTTGCTTAGAAAAGTCTGATTTGTAGCAGATCTTGCAGTTTTAGGCACAGGTATGTTTTTTCTTTTTGATTTACTTACTTTCATTTTTTCTTTGTTTAGGAAATTTCTGGAGTTTTATCAAATTTTGTGACATTTGTAGATAGGAGTTTTTTCTAGTCCCTCCTTGTACGTCCTTGATAATTCTTTGTTTCAAGTATATTCTACCTTTTTTTGTTGCATCGGAGAATTTTTCCTTGCTAAATTATATTCTGCGAGTTCAATTCATTTGTTTTTTTAGACTGCTTTCGGATTTCCAAAATTAGTTTATATTTTTGACTAAATTCCACTCGTTTTTTAATGATTAAACGAAGTGGCCCCAGAAGGTTAACATTCGCATTGCTCTTTTCTCAAATTTAACACACTTTTTGTATGATTTCAGGACTTGAACTTTTTTAATTTATAAATTTTTGAACATTATTCGAAAATCGAAGTTTACTCGTTTTTTCCACTATTTGTCATCTATTTTTTCCTTTTCACCCTTTTCCTTCTCTTATTTTTAATTCAATTTTGTTATCCTTCAGACCATAATTTTTCTCATTTCATTTGGATTTAATCCTAATTTTCTAGCTGTTTTTGTTTTTTGGCTTTTTTCGATTTCGTAATATCCTTATTAAACTGTTCTATGCGTTCAATGTTTCTGTCTAATTTCTCATTTATTTTCTGATTTTGATTTTTTATGTTTCTTACTGCGATTCTTTCTATTTTCCTTTAGAAATTTTTTTGTTACATTTTACTTGTTTCTTTATATTTTTTATTGATCGTAGCTTTTGCACAATAACGCATTATATTTACTTATGCAAGATGAGTCATTACCAAAGGTGGGCAGCACCAAAAATTCTAGGTGGGGGGAGGGAGCGATGTTTTTCAAAGATCAAAACATGGTCTTAAAAATGATGGTATGGCGAAAGAAGCACCCGTTCTCGACGTTTCTCATCAAGCACTATCCATTGGCATCTAAAAATTGCGAGAAAAATAAAAAATTTCAAAAAATTATTTGAATTCTGGGGGAAGTTGTTTTGTCTTCTGGTTCTCTGGGGGAGGAGGGTCGGCCTCCACCAACTTTGGGTGGGGATCCTCCATCCCTCTATTACATGTATGGTGCAAAGTTAGTATAAAGTCGAATCCGTAATGCTAATTTTTCTGATACGAATTTAAAAAAATGCAAGTTTCTACAACGTTCTGGAACAAAGTTCAATATGAGTGTAAACTTTTTACACAGCCACTGGATAAAAACGTTTATAGTAAGATACGTAATCCTGTCTTTACGTGTACCATTTGTTTTTTTTAAATAAACGTATGTAACGCTCTGGAAATTAAGTTAATTTTTAGTGTAAAGTTCATACAAATTAGAGTGTAAAGAAAACTTGCAGTCAAATTCGTAATTCTGACGCTACGGAGAACAGTTTGGAGAAATTATGTTTCTGCAGGGCTATAGAACCTTAATTTTTCGTGTGAATTTTACAGAAATATTGTACGTGAAGAAGACTTAAGTAATTAGTTATCCTAACGTTACGGAGAAGGTTTTGAAAAAATTACTTTTTGCAAGGCTCCGGGAGTCAAACGGATTTTTAGTGTAAACGTTACACCTCTACAATGATATTCAGTGTAATTATAACATTTTATAGTTATAATCGTGCTTCAACTCATATCGGGAGATATTTACAGACAAGAAATGGTAAAAACGACTGTTAACCCCTAATTTTAAATTATACACCAACAGACGTAACTCAGTATTTAATGTAAAAAACGCAACCAAGTGCGGGAGTAGTCAACACGTGTTTTAGTTTGAGAAAATCTGGACGACCCGTTTCTTAACTGGAGAAGCTGGCAGATAAGAAACGGTGGCAAAAAACAGATTTTTTACCTTGGAGTTTGAAGTATACATCTCCAAATCTAACTCAGTATTCGGTTCAAAAATGCGCGTGCACTAGCAATGTGTATGACTTGGGACGTACCTACATTATTTTTAGACTAGTCAGCATGACCTAATTAATCACCGTAGAAGTTAACAGACAAAAATGCCCAGAAAAACTTGTTTTTATCACTCAAAGTTTAAACTTTACACCACCAGGTCTAACTCTGTTGATTTTAAAGAAATATGTTCAAATACGATGCGCAATCCTTAAGTTGTAGTATTATATCTCTAACGACCCGATTTATAACCAGAGAACTTGAGGGACAACAAATGCGATAAAATTTATTATTTGTAATTCATGGTTTAAAAGTTTACACTTCCGGATCTACATGTGTATTGATTTTAAAGGAAAACGTCCTAATGCGATGTGTAAACCGTCAAGACTTACTACATTTTTCAAATATTTAGCACGACCCGATGCACAACTGGATTAGTTGGTAGAATAAGATTTGGTAAAACGGTGTTTTTTTCGACCAGGACCAGAGCGTAAACTTTAAAGGGCTAGACCTAACTTCGTATTAACTTTATCCGAAAGCAATAAAATTCAATGTGTAGCCCATAAAAGTTAGTACTTTTCTATCAGAAACATTTTTCTCTGACTGGTAACTTGAGAAGTTTGAAGTCATAAACAAGAAAAAAATGTGACCGAATTCCATTTATAAGCCCAGAATTTCACATTCCTCAAAGACACATCCGCTTAGAAAATGATGCTCAACCTAAAAAAATGAAAATTGTTTGTTATTCTACAATTCTACACTATTATGTTGTATGAGGCATTTACACCGAGTGCTATACGCTGTGAAAAAAGCACCAAATCGCTATATGTTATAACGCTGCGCAAAAACTTTACACGCTCATTGGAAGCTCAGTGTTGAGTGTAAAAAACACTCGTGGCGAATTTTCTTTATTATCAAGTTAAAAAACCCGCGCCTCCAGCATGTGCTTCTGATTTCTGTGGGGGACGCATATGTTGATGTATCTAAGTACATACATATATTATAGTTTTAAATAAGGTCAAACTTCATGTGAATGTGGAGGTCTGATTCCGGACTCCGCAAAGCCCACGGAATTCGACAGACCCCTAAATTGTTTTTTCTTCGTTTTATCATTTTTTAGCAATTTTTCATGTCAATGGTTGAAGCCCTACCAGAAACGTCGAAAAATCGTGTTTTTTGCGCATAGAACACATTTTGGCAGGTTTTCAAGCTGTAAAATTTAGTTTAAACCGTAACTAAATCACCATACACCATCCAAAAACAAATTCAAGCGCTGCATATCTTTGAAAAAATTCTCGTAACACTTTGCGTCGCTTTTCCATTTCAACATTTAGTAAGTACTGTGCATTACATGTTGACTTAGACTATAAGGCTGAAAATTTCCGATCTTGTACGCAAGAGGACAAAACGCATATTGTTGTTTACGGATTGTCAACCCTAAGTCGTTCTTTTCTACCCACCCCCGAAAATTTATTCTTAATATAATTTAATTTGATTTAATTAAAAATTCATTAGTTTACTTTTCCATGCGCCTTTTTAGCCGTTTTC
>JAVLUZ010000039.1:42500-62500 GCA_036768485.1 Mermis nigrescens
TTTATTTTCATGCCGATCATATTTTGGAATTTTTCAATTTTTTGGCCTTCTATCATATCGCTGCCTAGCTGATTTAGATCCATCATATTTTCGTTCCAGGATCGCTTTATGGACCCATTTTGCTAATTTTCTTTTTGATGCATTGATTTTGTTTGTAATTGTGCTCGCTTAAACCCGTTTTTTTGTGTTTCAAATTGAATATATATTCTGTATTCTCTTGCGTTATTACGTCTTCTAAGAGGTCGACGCATTTCCGCGTGATCTTCTATTTTTTGGCGTCGATGCACATTTTTCTGCGTCGCCTTTCGTTCTGCGTTTTTACAATAATCGGTTGCGAGAAAGTTAAGTGCGCCCTGGATAGGAAGATATTTTAAGGCTCTTTTTGTTCAATATCTAATATTTCGAGCAAAGCTTTTAATATAGTTGGGATTGGAATTAAGATAATAAATCGGATTAATTTATCTGATAAACAGAAGCAAAATAAAGTTTGTTTAAAAGTTGCACTTTTGCGTTATTTCGCAATATTTTCTTTTTTCCTTACTTTTTACATTTGTTACGTTCTGTAATGATTCTTTTACATAAATCGACACTTTCATGCCTTAAAATAAGAGCAAGCAAAAGTACATAAGGAATTTACACCGTGTACTCCTTGTCCGCGCTCCGCCCTACTTTTAGCTTTAAGCCACGGAGTACGAGTACACAGTGGATTTCTCTTACGTACTCGAGCTTAATTGTTCCGCGTTAAAACATGAAATAAGAGTCTGCAAGTGCGGCACAGGCAACATGCGCACTGCGGACCGAAAATTCCGAAATGCGGAGGTTCGTGCAGTAAAAACAACAAATTTTAAGGAAACGGCGGCCGCATACACGGACATTGCTCGACTACTAATTTTCGTTGCTTTCTCGAGCATTGTTTTAATCGTATGCGATTTTCAGCAGCCATCACATCATTGCGTTGGTTCACACACTGATGTGTTTGGCATGGAAAAAAATTAGTATTTATATTATTAAATATTATATTATTAAATTGGCACGAAAACCAGGCATGGCAATGCCTGGCTTTCGCTGAAGCTGTAAACTGTTGATGAAAAAGTAAAAACTGTTGCTGTTAATCCTTGCTTATGCAAGAATTGGATTTAAATTTCCTCGTGCGTTTCTGGTTCGAATTACAACATTGAGAAAGCATTTACGCTAATTTTTTAAATCGATCCAACAAGCATTTTTGCGTAGGTATTTTCTCTGATTAAGCTTAATCAGATTGCGTTTTTTTGTAATAGGAACGCAGTGTTTAAGAATAAAATCACTGTGAGAAAAAGTGGATTACTAGCAAGAAAAAATGCACCGATAGGGCAAAAAAGGTGATTATACTTGGATTTCTTTATTCTTAAGGATGTAAAAGGATGGGACTGAGGGAAAATTTCCCTATAAGCGCAAAAGCTGTAAGAATGTGCTGAGCAGTTAGACTTCCTTGGATATTGTAAAAATCGAAGTATTTTCTGCGGCCTGAGAAAATCAAGTTTCAGTCGCTAACATAGGTGGGCAGCACCGAGATTCTGGGGAAGGTGAAAAATTTCTGGGGTGGAGGGTGTGAGAAAAATTTTGAAATGTCAAAAAATGGTCTAAAAAGTGGTCGTATGCATACTTGGGCAGCAAGAAAATTCTGGGGGGGGGGGTGCAAGATTTTTTTGAAGGTCGAAAAATGGCCTTAAAAATGGTGATATGGCGATAAAAACACCATTTTTCGACGTTTCTCATCAAGCACTATCCATTGGCGTCAAAAAATTGCGAAAAAAACGAAAAAAATTTTCAAAAATTGAATTCTGGGGGTTATTTTGATTTTTGATTTCTGGGGGGGTATTTGGTTTCTGGGGGTGCATACACCCCCAAACCCTCCCCCACGCCCAGGTGTGGTCGTACGGCGAAAAAAACACCATTTTTCGACGTTTCTCATCGAGCACTAATCAATGGCATCAAAAAATCGCTGAAAAGCAAAAAGATTAAAATTTGAATTATGGGAGGGGAAGTGTTTTGATTTCTGGGGTGTATTTCAACTTCTGGGGATGTGCATACCCCCCAAACCCCCCCACCTCCACGCCCACGTATGGCCGCAAAGCATTTTTCACCGTTTCGCAAAGGACGTTTGTTAAACAATTGATTTGTAATTTAATTCACAAAACCTTACCCTCCACAATTCTCTGATAGAAAAAGGATTATCGGAGTAGACTTTATACCTCCAGGCTAACTCAATTCAGTCTATAGAAACAGGAGTAGGCCGCAGAATATACTTCGATTTTTGCGCTGTTTAGAGCTAGTTAAACTGATTAGCATATTCTTACGGCTTTTGTGCGTATAGGGAAATTTTCCCCGGTCCCCTCCTTTTACATCTTTAAGAATAAAGATATATATATATATATATATATATATATATATATATATATATATATATATATATATATATATATATATATATATATATATATATATATATATATATATATATATATATATATATATATATATATATATTCACCTTTTTTGCTCCATCTGAGCATTTGTTCTTGGTAGTTGTTATATCTACAGCACTCTAAAATTCATTAAAATTTTACTATTCCTCTGTTCGCTTTTGCTTTTTTATTCAAAAACATGATATCACAACCTTGTTTAAGGAAAGTAATAGACTTAAACTTTATTTCAGTTTTAAATTGCGAATTATATCTGATTGCCATTTGGATGAAATTCGGCTGTTTATTAAAGATTATCCTAATGTTAAGTGTCAGATTTCTAATCTCAAAAACTTAAATTCTCTCTGAAGCTAACTATTACGGAACGCAAAGAATTTTAGCTTCCTAAGCTTAAATGTAGAATAAGCTACCTTTTGAATGTAAAGTGCTCGTCGCGCATTGAATAGAGGAGGATTAAAGAGGAGTCAAAGAAGTCAACGTTTCTTTACAGTTTGTAACACATTTATTACTGGTTTATTTTAAAACTCATATATATGTACGTCAATATTCTGTCAAATTTGTTTTTCTTTCTCGCTTTTAATTTAATAATTTTTTAGAAAGTCTTTCACTTAATAATCACTTTACAGTTTTTATGCACTCATTGATCGACCTCTTGCAATTTCCGCCGCGTATTTTGTAGTATTTTTGTTTAATAAATATCTTTTCGATCTTGTGCTTTTATTCCATTGAGCCTTTGTTATTTTTCGTTATTTTTGTCATTGGGTACGATAGATAAAGGTAAATAATGTTGGAATTTGTCGAACAGAATATACTTTTGCCGGTTCTCGTCAAAAGATGGGGTAGTTCTGTATCAAACCGATAAAAGAAAATTATTCTGTTGCCTAAAAACCTGAACTCAATAGGTCTCTATCCTAAACACTGCTGAAAACACGCATAATGTTCTTTATTTTTCAGCCTAATTGAATTTATATTTTGTCTGCAAACACACCTTAATTTTGACTATTTCATCGAAATTATTGAAAGTGTAAAGTAGCACATCTCTTACACAAATGCCTGTTTTGCTATAAAATTTTTGTGTCATTCGGTCGATGATGTAAAGTAGCACATCTTTTACACAGATGCCTGTTTTGCTTTAAAATTTTTGTGTCATTCGGTCGATGATACAATGAATTGATTGACCTGAAAACAGGTCACATGTAAACATTAGCATTAATATGTGAAGTGAATAATCTTTTATTGTCACTTACTACAATTGTATTAAGAAATTCTCATAGACATCAAACAGTCGGATCCTTATCGGCAACAGTCCTGCACTTGGAAGTGGGAAGGGGAATATGGGTCTTCATCACACCTAGGCGTGGGAGGTGTTTGGGGTATGCACTCCCTCTGAGAAAACCGAAATACAACCCCAAGAATTTAATTTTAAAAATTTCTTCTCTTTTTAAGCATTCCCCCAGAATTTTGGTGCCGCCCACCTATGTTCTCCATGTGCGTTCCACACACGCAGCATTTTAATGTCAAAATTAAGGCAAAGAAAAGGAGAAAATCAAATCTAGTATTGCGAAAAAGTTTGAAATTGATTAGAAACGTAAAACACTGATTTCCACGCTTCATGACTAATTCAGTGCCATTGTAACTATAAGATTTCCTGTTGACCGAATTAACTCTAGACCAGCCCTACCACCCGACGGCGCTTTGCCTTATCTTTTTATAACATTATAAACAGCCTGGAAGCATAGATTATAATATCAATAGTTTTTCGAAAAACTTCCGTTTTTTCCCGAAAAACTTCCGAAAAACTTTCCCATGCGCAATGTGCCATCAGGATTTTGCTTCCACAGATGAAAAGGTAGTTACCTTCCCTATCTATACTGCTAACGATTCAAGAGCAAAATTTGGTATATGTTATTGCAATCAAAAGCTAGATAAATATTTGATCATTTCGTCATTGAATGATTACACACAAAGCACATCGACTAGCTTCCAATCCAACAAACCGTTAAAATACGCGCTCATGTTTTTAACCCTCCCCCGCTCACGGTATGATCATGCCTATTACGCTCGCTTGTACAGGGTGGTACAAGAAGTAAAACGCTTATCTGATCCAGTAAGTCTTTCACACAAAAACAACAAAAATGCGTCTTATTTTGAATCGAAGTATTGGATTTTTTGGGGTCATAAAAACGCCTCTCAGAAACATTGCTCACATTTGTTTCCCTGTGAAGTTTCCGTTATTACGGCAGTTATGTGCAACTTCTTTCATTCTAAATTAATTTTATTTGGCTATTATTTACTTAATTTGTTTTTTGCATTTTCGGTTGCTGCAAAAGATGGAGCTTAATAAAATGGTTGCACGTTTTACCGACTGTTAACAAATCAATGACGTCGATGTTTGAATGCAACAAGCCGTGATAAAAGCGCAACTGTTCCACACAGGCTTAAACAATGAAAATAAAAATAGAGAGAGTAGTAAACAGACATGCACAATATGGGAATTCTAATGGAGATATTTTAAAGTGTCGTTTTTCGGCTCAGAAATGGCGAGTACGCCATGAAAAACATCGTTTTTCGGCGTTTCTGACGAAGCTTTGCCTTTTTAGAGCATAAAAACATTTTGAATAATTTTTGAAAAAATTACGAAAAATTTGAATTAATTTAAGGAAATATATTTTATAAAATGATTATATGGCGCGAATCACCGAAAATTTGACACTTTTAAGCAAACGGATAGCTAAAAACGCTTAAAACGACACCTCTTGTGGAGAGGTGAACAAATTTCTGGGGGAGGTGGGGTTTAAAAATCTTATGGGGATGGGGTGAAAACTTCAACCGCCAGATCATATATGGTAGTAAACAAGTAACTTTGCTGCATATAAAACGACAAGCCGATGTCACCATACCTTGGCGAGGATATGCACCCCCCAGAAGCCAAAAACCCCCTCCCCACCAGAATTCAATTTTTGAAGATTTTTTGTTTTTCCGCGATTTTTTAGATGCCAATGGAAAGTGCTCGATGAGAAACGTTAAGAAATGGTGTTTTTTCGCCATATCACCATTTTTAAGGCCATGTTTGACGTTTGACCTTTGAAAAATCTTGTTCTCCTTAGAACTCTGGTGCCGCCCACCTATGGATGTCACACCTTTTTTGCCTTCGGCACCTTATAGTGTCCTCTGGTAGCAAAAATGTGCGTAAATACAGAAGTGAAGACTTTAAAACGTTGATATAGAATAAGAGGCGCATGGGACAGCCGGACCTTCAGTCGATCAAGAGTAATCAGAAGTTTAACTAACTAAGAATTAATCAACTAATTTATAAATTAAGAGTTTAATTAATTCATTGAATATAAATCAATTAATTTTAATTAGTGAATTAGAAATGTAATCAATTAAAACATAATGATTTAATTGACCAAGATTAAATATTTAAGAATCACTCAATTAAACAATTGAAGCTAAGTAATCACTTGATAAACAGTTTAAATAATATGTAAATAATTGTAACTAATTAAGTGTAATTAATCGAGCAATAATTAGTTGATTAAATTTTAATGAGTAAATTAAGATTTTAATTAATTAATAAAGATTACTTAATTAAGTGTCTCACTGAGGATTTAAAAATTTAAATCAAATATGAAATGATTACAAATTATTTTAAAATCGAATTTAAGAGAACAAGAAATTAACAAAATCATTTATTCAAATATTAATTGAAATACTTACGAATTAGTAAAATCTAAAAGATTGATAAAAAATACATTAAAACTTATTATAATTAATTTTTACAACTTGGTGATCAAAGGTTGATCAATTAAAAATTAATTCAAAAATTAGTTTAAAATTATTGAATTAAAAACATAAAAAATAAATAAAGCAATTTAGAATTAATTGATTAGCAATTATTAATCAATTAAGATCAATTTATTAATTAAAAGCTCGTGACCGGATTTTGCCCATTCATGCTGATACACCTGTCCTTACAGTCGAATAATACATTTTCTCAGCCTGAACATTTCACGGTACGACACAGGCGTTCATTTATCTTTTCTGCTGTTGGGGAGTTTACAATGCTGTAAAAAGATATTACTTGTTTTGCGAAAATCTGCAAAGTGCTGGATAAGACTACATCTGCCCAATTAAGTTTAAACCAACAGCATCTCGACCAGTATAATTGGAAGTGAACCACGGTTTCAATCTGTTCCAGCATCCGAGACGTGATAAGCATAGGTTAGCGGCACCAAAGTTCTGGAGGGTGTGTGCAAGATTTTTTCGAAAGTCAAAAAATGGCCTCAAAATGGTGATATGGCGAAAAAACACCATTTTCCAACGTTTCCCATCGAGCACTGTCCATTGGCATCAAAAATTGCGAAGAAAAACAAAAAAATTTCAAAAATTGAATTCTGGAGGTGTTTGGTTTCTGGGAGATGCATTCCCCAAACCCTCCACGCCCAGGTATGGTGATAAGGACCAATAGGCCCGTTCATTTTTTGAGGCACCCTGCATAATGGACTTTGCAGGCGTAAAGAGGGTTATCCTACGACGATGCGTCAGCAAAAGCTTGCCTGATATTGATCGGGTTTCTGACATCCATACATGTAAAAAGTAGGATTAAAAGAGTCAGAACGAAATAAAAGGATGAAATGATAGGCGTGAATGATTAGATGAAATCAGACGGCTATCCAATCAGCGGCCCGAAAATAAAGGCCCAGTGAAAAATTTGGCATGGTGGGTAGCTGCTAGATGTCATTCAATTACCTACCTGAGACGCAACTAGTGTTGTAAAGATGAGGATTTTTCGTAAGACAAAAGATGAAGATACAGTTGAAATTTTAAAATCTAGAAGAATAAGATAAACATAAAGATAGAGATAAAAAATTAAGAATGATAAAGATAAAGATAATTTGCAAGATAAAGGAACCAAAAAGATAGAGATAGAGATAGAGATAAAGTGTAAATATGGTCGCCTGGACCTAGGAGAATGATGTACGTGAAGTGCAATAAACGAGAGTGGGTGATGCAAAGCTGCTAACTGAATGCCCTAACTTTTACACCTGAGGTCAAAGATGATGATAGGCATTAAGCACACATATATGTAGGTTTGGGGTTTACCCGCGGCATCTGATTATCCACGTACTACTACTACTGGCTGACAGCCAGTGACGGGTGTGGGTAAAATCCAGAAACGGAAACGGAAACGGAAACGATGGGTAAAAGCCGGAATTGGAAACGGAAATGATGGAAAAATACGGAAACGGAAAGATATATTATTGGGCTCACTGTTCCGTCGGTGGTTTCTCCGCCCTGAGGGTAGTCCTAGGTGCCGGAGACGGGGTTCCCCAAGTAGTGCCCCTCAGGGTGAACACTCCCAAGCACACCTGGGCGCAGGGGGTTTGGGGGTTATGCAATCCCCTTCGAGAAACCAAACTACCCCCCCAGAATTCGATTTCTAAAATACCCACCCCCGCGAATTCAATTTTGATGCCAATTCTTTGCGCTCTTTAAGCAACGTCGAAAAATGGTGTTTTTTTCGCCCATACCATCACTTTTTAGGGCCATTTTTTGACCATTGGAAAACCTTGCGCCCCCAGAATTTTCTTGCTGCCCACGTATGCTCCCAACCCTGTTTTCGGCTAAAAGTTCACCCACTGTAGGGGGTTTACGGGCTCGGAAACGGGGTTCTCCATAATTCATATGTGAAGCTGACCTCGGTTCCGTCGGGGTTTCTCCGTTCTGGGGTCGATCCAAAGTGGCGGAACTGGGGTTCCTCACGTAGGACCTATGAGGGTGAATAATGACTACCCCGTTTCCGGCAAAATTCCTACCACTGAAGGGGGTGTAGGGGCCCGGAAACGGGTTACTTCATTATATCATATCGTGAAGCTGACCCTGTTTTCGTCAGGACTTTCTCTGCCCTGGGGGTAGTCTCAAAATGCCGGAACCGGGTCCTCAAGTAGGGCCCATTTAGGTCAGCACCCCCACCCCAGATTCCCGCACTTTGGACTACCCCAGGGCGGAGAAACCCCCGAATGGAACCGGGGTCACCTTCTCATTTGAATAATGTAGCAATTCGCTTCCGAGCCCCTTAAACCCTCTTCAGTGGGTGTGGGTTAAATTTTAGCCGGAAAGGGGATAGGGGTGTTGACCCCTCACAGGTTCTTCTCGTGTTGACCTCTGAGTTCCGCACCTTGACTACCTCCAAGGCGGAGAGATTCCCGGCGGAGCCGGGATCAGCTTCACATATGAATAACGGGTTACCCTGTTTACGAGCTCATAAACCCCCTTCAGTGGAAGAAAATTTGCCAGAACGCAGAGGTTGGGGGCGTTGATCCTGATAAGCCCTACTTGGAACACCGGGTTCCGGCAACCGTAGACTATCTCCACGACGGAGAAACCCCCCAACGTACCGGATCAGCTTCACATATGAATAACGGGTCACCCCGTTTACGAGCTCATAAACCCCTTCAGTGTGAAGAAAATTTGCCGGAAACGAGGTTGGGGTGTTGATCCTGATAAGCCCTACTTGCGAACACCGGGTTCCGGCACCGTAGACTACCTCCACGACGGAGAAACCCCCGACGGAACCGGATCAGCTTCACATATTAATAATGGGGTACCCCGTTTACGAGTCCATAAAGTCCCTTCAGTGGGAGAAATTTTGCCGGAAACGGGGTTGGGGGTTGTTGACCACTGGGGAGCCCTAACCTGGAGACCCCCGGTCCCGGCACTGTAGAACTACCCGCAGGATAAAGAAAGCCCCAAATGGAACCGGGGTCACCCTCTCATTTGAAGAGTGTAGTGCTCCGTTTCCGTAGCTTCTGAACCCCTTCAGTGGGTGAAATTTGGCCGGGATACGGGATTGGGGTGTTGAGTTTGATGGACTTTACTTGAAACCCGGTACCGGCACTTGGTTTACTCCTACGGCGGAGAAATTCCTGACGGAACTGGGATCAGCTTCACATATTACTAAAGGGGTACTCCGCTTACGAGTTCATAAACCCCCTTCAATAGAGAAATTTTGCCGGAAACGGGGTTGGGGATGCTGACCATGAGGGGCCATACTTGAGGACCCCCAGTTCCAGCGCTGTAGACTACCCCCAGGGTGGAGAAACTCCCGACGGAGTACGGGATCAGCTTCACATATGAATATTGGGGTACACTGTTTACGTAGCCCATGAACCTGCCTTCAGCGGGTGAAATTCTGCTGGAAACGGGTCGAGGGGTGTTCACCTGAGGGGCCCTAATTGAGGACCCCCGGTTCCGGCTATTTGGACTACCACCAGGGCGGGATAAATTCCCGACGGAACGGGGATCAGCTTCACATATGAATGACGGGGTACCCTGCTTACGCGTTCACGAACCCCTCTTCAGTGGGGGAAATATTGCTGGAAGCGGGGTTGGGAGTGTTCACCCTGAGGGGCCTTAATTAGCAATTAGGATTACCCCAGAGCAAAAAAATTCGCGACGGAACACGGGATCAGCTTCACATATGAATAATGGGGTACCCCGTTTACGCGGCCATGAACCCGCCTTCAGTTGGAAGAAATTTCGCCGGAAACGGAGTTGGGGATGTTGACCTGATAAGCCCTACTTGAGCAACCCCGGTTCCGACACTGTAGACTACCTTCAGGATGGAGAAAACCCCGACGGAACCGAATCGGCTTCACATAATCAATAATGGAGTACCCCGTTTACGAGTCCATAAACCCCCTTCAGTGGGAGAAATTTTGTCGGAAACCGGGTTGGGGTTGTCGCAAGATAAATTTATATTTATCTTTGTCTTGCTGAAAAGATAAAGATAAAGATATCTTTTACAACACTAGACGCAACAGAATTCGAATGTGTTAATATTGAAAGGTGTAGGGTGACATCGGGCAAAACCTAATTTAAATAGTGGGCCGAAACACCAGCACTAATTTGCGGAGATGTAGGATGGACCGTTCCAACCCAGAATTTAGGGAGTGCGGTTATTTCTTACGAAGGTTACCTCAGGGGTAGAATTGCAAATTTTCGAACCGCATTTAAAACCGTATAATTAGGTTTTTGCACACTGATCATGCTATTGAGCTTGAAATTTCCGGGCGCTTTTGTGCCGAATTTAATGTTTTTGTTCGACTTTTGTACTCCAAACAGCAAAAACTTTAGTAAACACGTGAACACTGTAACATACATATATCAAAAACTTCTGACGCTCCACACAGAATTTTTTATTTTGCGTATTGATTTTCTTTGCAATATGCGCGCCAAAATTAAGGATAAAAAAGTCGAAGTATTTCTAGGCAGAGTGAAGCTTGGATATAATTATAAGAAATCGTTTTCGAGTGGTCGTTCTATACGGTTTACTTTTGGAATATGATTTCAATCAGGTTTGATTATTCTCAATTCTTTTCGGAATTTTGTTCTCTAATACATACACCACGCTGAGAAACGCTGAAAAACGCCATTAATTCTGTCTGGCTCCGACTAAATTTTGAGAAATCCGACTTCCAAATTATGTTCCCCCTAAATTCAGAAGGCCAGCAACGTGCCTACGTAAAACAGCAGGCTTTGAAGACCACATCAAACGTTTATACTAATCTGTCAAGCCTATATACGGTATATATCGTAGAAGTTTTTGTTTGGAAGACGAGAACCTAATATGTACGCATAAAAATGAATGCAACGCCGATGCTCTTGAGTGGATTTAATCGGTAAACGGAAGAAAGCTAGCAATTCATTAAAGAGATAATCAAGTTATATCCAAGGCAGGAGCGGATTTAAGGGGAAGTCATCCGCCCCCCTCCCAATAGGCCAAAAACATTCGGCGAGATAAAAAATGGATAAGCAATTTGCAATGATTTTTGGCCGTCAGTAACCAAAATTTCTCAAATTTTTCCGGCGCTACGCGCCGGATGATCACTATTAATGACTATCATTTACTTTCTTGACGACCCGGAAGCCATTTTTTGTTCATGCAGGTTTCAAAACAAATTTTAACAGCAGAAGCAGATATTTTTGTATAGTTATCTTCTATTTTTAATTAAAAATTTCGATGTTTCGCATCAAATGCTATTAATACGTGAAATCAAGCAGTAAATCATGCATCTAGACGTCGATCCGCCTCAACTCCACAAATTTTACGGCGCTTCGAGCCAGATTTTTGTTGAAGTCAAAGAAATTTAATGATTTTTCGCACAAGATTGTCGAATATTTTAAAATTTTCACAGAAAATATTGCGTCACAAGTGATTTTATGTAAAAGTATACAATGTAAAACGACGAAAAAAACGCTATTTCGCGCGTTAACGGCAAATTTTTGGACCCATTTTAAACTTTTTCTGGAAAAATTAGGATACCGCCCCCTAAGGAAATTCCTAGATTCGCCACTGATTCAAGGCACACTAATAGAGTGAGAAGAAGCATCACCCTTACAGTACTCACGAATACCGATTCCGAGAATGGTTATGCGACGGTCAAATCCGTGAATCAATAAACATGCAGATCATCTAAAAGTTATAAATGTAAATCACTAGCTTATTAATCAAACAAATGCAAAGTTATGACGCAAAATAAGCTTACGGTAGGTAGGCATCTGAGTGGGTGAGGGGATGTTTGATTGCTGAACAAAAGCTCGCATCACCAATTCAGTTTTGATGCACGCTGATGGCACCTACGCCGCAACAGGTGAATAAATATTGAATATAATAAAATGGTTGTAATAGCGTTAAGGTCTGCATTGTTCGTTCCGCACTTAGTGACTAACGTCATCTGATTGCTATCGCGTCTAAACTGCTGTGAGTTTGCTTATGCTAATAGCATTATATTATAGTAATAATAATAATAAAATAGTTAAGAAAGATAATTATGACAATAATAATAATAATAATAATAATAATAATAATAATAATAATAATAATAATAATAATAATAATAATAATAATAATAATAATAATTATAATAATAATAATAATTATTATTATTATTATTGTTATAATAATAATAATAATAATAATACTAATAGTGATAATGCAAATGAGGAATATAACGCTAATTTAATTACTATAGCCTATTTCACGAAACCTTGTGCGTGGAAATAATAATCAGCGGACTAGCAGTCCGCTAACAAAAGTGGTTTCTAGGCAGTTTACTATAACATAATTTTGCATATAAAGACAAAATTTTAGAGAATGTCGTGTCGACCATTGATTGAGCAAGTTAAAGATTAATGATGCGTGAAAAAACTTACATATAAAAGTTTTTCGTGATGAAACAAGAATGAGACAATGCTTCCAATTAGTAACTGAAATTCAGATAGCTACAGTAACCCGAAACCTTAATTTTTGTTTTTCATTATCCTTTTTACATGCTGTCGCTTTTTTGTCTTCTGATCATTCTATTCGTAAACCTATGCTAAAAAACTTATGAAACATCGTTTGATTTCCTGTAAAAACTTGCTAAAACGAAAATACAGTTGTACCATTTTACTTCCTACAGAAGTATGAACATAATGTTTTAGTAACAAATAAATTGAAATTTTGTATTTAAGCCCTCTTATCTTAGGCAGTATGATTGGATCACAAGCATACGTGGGCAGCACCAAAATTCTGGGGGGGTTGCAAGATTTTTCAAATGTAGAAAAATGGCCTTAAAAATGGTTGTATGGTGATAAAAACACCATTTTTCAACGTTGCTCATCGAGCACTATCCATTGGCTTCAAAAAATTGCGGAAAAAAACACACAAAAATATTTTAAAATTGAATTCTGGGAGGGTATTTTGATTTTCTTTTGCGGGGTGGGGTATGTTAGTTTCTGGGAGGAGGCGAATACCCCCTCCCCTAACCCCCACGCCCAGGTGTGGTCACAAGAGCTTTTCACTTGCGAGTGCCTGACCTTGTCTGGTTGCTACTAAAAATTAGAGAAAAGTTAGGTTGTAGGCCATTTCAAGAAGCGGTGCTGTATACCCATTCACAATCTGTTATTTTCGTTACTTTGCATTTTGAATATTGTACAAGACATAAGAGATTTAATAGCGCGTCAAAAATTACCAAAACATAAGTTTACGATACAGTTTAAATTGTTACGCATATTTTTTTCATGCTCACTAAGTGCCAGAAACAAATCGAGCTAAAGTAACCTAAAGCTTTTGCATTTTGCCATTCATGAGATTTTTGGCGTTGCTTTTTCATTCACTGATCTTTCCCATTCTAACACTATGCCAGGAATACTGTACGGGATAAGAGACTGTTTGATTTCCTACAAAACTGTCAAAATTATTGACACCCTGACAATATTTCGGTTTACAGATAATTGTAAACACAATGTTATAACTTGGCACAAAAAATTGTAAAATCTCGCATAAAATCGCTTTTATCTTAGTCATTGAAGTGGGACACAAATGACCTTTTACTTGTATAGATGCCTGAGCATGCTTTGTCGCTGCGTATAAAAATAAGTAATATTCAGGAGCCAGGCTATTTGGAGAAGCTTTAACAGTATACTTAGTTTCGAACAACGGAACAAGAATCCATCCAGATCACTGTTTTTGGATGGGTCGTATAACCCTCCATTTACCGTGTCCTATGCCAGAGGCATAATGAATCTCTTTCGATGGCATTTTTTTCTGTTCTACCTTATCCATGTGTCCAAAATGTTTGTCTAGCCTCCGTTTTGGCTTCAGTTACATCGTTTTTGATGGTTTCAGCTCGAAGAGGAGTTATAGAGTAGTCAGAAATAGGCATTTTTTAGGCCTATTTACAGTGATATCACAAAAACTCTAGATGGGAAAATGAGGTCATAATAAGAAAATTGAATGGTTTATTCCTTTCTAGTTCTTTAAATGCATCCCCTGGATGTGTTTAACACAACAGAAATCTACTTTTTCTTCCTTTTGCACAATGTCCAACAGGTGCCTATTCTAATGCATTGTGATAGTTGTTTAATTATACCTCTTTCAAACATAATTTATCACAGAAAATAACATACATTTTCAGAAAGAGCAAAAAATTGCAGTAAATGAAAGTAATGGCTGTCAGAGAATGTTAAGAAGGCATAGCTTAATATGCACTAAGAGTTTATGCCATGATGGTGCACTTCGACTGCAAAAACATGATGGTAAACGGAGGGATAATGGAACGCTAGTCCAAATGGATGGCCCATCTAAACTTTTCCTTTGTTTTTACAAGTAGCTACCGGGTTTCCTCAGGCAACACACCCACAAGTGAAAAAGCTCGAATCGCTCTTTTTGACTGATATGAAAGGGATTTTTGGCGAAATTTCAAATATTTATTCAGAAACTTTGCGTACACTTTAGTTTAAACCAGATTATAGTAGTTGTGATTATAGTTCCTATTAATCTGAAAAATTAAATGGAATGTATGTCCTGCAAAGCTTTATTAGCGTTACTTAAAATATAAAAATCAGTAACTAGGAAAGCAACAGCAAATCAAATGTCAGTAAAATCAAAAAAATAAAATATGGGTTACTGTCGCTTGATTTTTATTTTAGCATTTGGTGAACATAAAAAATGTGTTTATTATCTGAGACTCTATCATGAATGTTTGTTTTTAATTACTTCTAAGACTATGAAATGCCTTTGTTCTGTACCGCGATGATGAAGCAAAGTATCAAAAATCGCATTTTTCAATGAGTATATTTCAACCTCATGTGGGCGTGGGGATATGCATCCCCGATGGTGGAATACCCCCTCCCCCAGAAACCAAAACTACCTCCATAATTCAATTTTCGAAAATTTTTTCGCAATGTTTTGTACCAATGGATAGTGCTCGATGAGAAACGTTGAAAAATGGTGCTTTTCCGCCATATCACCATTTTTAAGATCATTTTTTGACCTTTGAAAAATCATTACATACACACGCGCACCCCAGAATTTCTGTGCTGCCCACGTATGATTGCAGTGCATGTTCAAGTAGCCTGCCCTACCTCTTCCTAATTTTCGTTAGCGACAGAGTATGTTCAGGCATCCGCAATGGAAAAATTATATGTATCTGGCTTCTATCGACTAAGCTAGATGCGATTTTATGCAAAATTTAAAAGTTTTTTGCGTTAGAACATATTGTTTACGTTTGTGTTTGAACCGCAATATTACTACAGTGTCAATAATTTTCACATTCTTTTGCAAAGAATCAAATGATCTCTTATTCTGTGAAGCTTTATTGGCATGTTAAAGTCTAATTTGTTTGAGTGGAATATAGATTTCACGTCAGCCAATATGGCTTAGCAAAATCTTATATTCCACTACACAAACAGATTAGACTTTACATATGCATGTTCAAAGCGTTTGCATACTTTTTGTGAGAGGACTACATTAGCAGTCTTTGGAATTATCTTCAATACTTCGATTGTAAAATTTGAAAAAAGTAGATGTGTGAGACCAGTTAGCATATGTAAAGTCTAATTTGTTTGTGTAGTGGAATATGCTTAGTACTTTAAGGTATATCAGATACTATCGCGTATTAGAATTTTCGAGATATTATAAACTTAATTTAACTTCAGTGCATCATTATAAGGAGTAATGAAAATCGCAATTCCCGAATGGGCATACTGTAACGCTTGCGCAAGTAGCCTGTCTATTCAACTAATCTTTATTATTTTGATAAATAGCAACCTAGTGAAATTCAGGCACCCGCATGTAGAAAATCCCTCATGAGCCGCTCATATTGGCTAAGACAACAGGGTTAAAATACAAAATTTTTGAATTTTTTAAACTTGAACAAAATGTTTATCTTGTTTACCCTTCTGTATAAAGGGAAATGTTGCCACTGTATTTTTTGTCCCAGCAAGTGTGGAAAATCTAACGGTGTTTCATTCTATAAGGTTTTATTGGCATTGCTGAAGAATATAACGATCGGCAGAAAAAAGCGATAGCTTGTAAAAATTTTAAAAATGACGAAAACCAGGATTTCGAGTTACTGTATCTCCCTGAGTTATAGTTTTTAATCAAAATGATTAACAACTTCGTGTTAGCACTTAAAACTATACAATACATGTTTTTTCCAGGCATGATTAATTTTTGACTCGCAAGGGTTATGTAATTATTAGTTGTTTTGCCACAGTATCGAGATTGCTGTTTCAGTTTAAACCGCTTTTGTAATCGATTTACATCAACTCAAGAATTGTAGTCCATTCGTGTAACAGACTATAGTCATAAGTTTATTATTATTATTATTATTTGTGGTTAATTATTGTCCGTCTCCCGATCTTATTGATGAAACGTCTTAACTTACTTTTCTTATGTTAAAGTGATTGTATTATATTGCATTGACTTTGGTTAGAATGGAATTTAAATTTTTCAAAGGTCGAATCAACAATGACATCTGCAGGCACGTAGCTTTAGGGGGAATAGGGGTGGTCCAGTCCCGAAAACAACCAGAAAAATAGGATTTTTAACCGTTATTCTGTGCTATTTTTGGCCTTTTTAGACCCCGAACCCCCCAAAATTGTAGTTGGTCCCCCCAAAGTAGGACGGCCAGCTACGTGCTTGCATATCTGAGTTTACACTGATCGAATATGGCCCGATTTTGTTTGCTTACGTGCTGCGTACTGATTTCATTGATCGATTTTCAATATGCTCAGCGTAAGGTGGTGAAGGTTCAAGAGGGTAAAAATTTATTTTTTTCCTTTGTGCATCTTTTTCGCATCTTATCCGGTGAAGTAAATTTAAATCTGGCTGAAATATCAATGCTGCAGATCAAATGCGCAGCTTAAGGTGTGTACTTGATAAAACCTTCAAGTTAATCGACAGTTTTTCTGTATTTACATAGGCTTACAAAAATAGCATGGGAAATCTGGGGGTTTAAGCCTGGAAAAATTTTCCGAAGTACCTTTTTTAGGCTTAGAAACGATGGATGCGCATCAAAAATATCTTTTTTTGTCGTGTTTAAGGATGTTCTTTCTTGACCGATAGAAGACATAAAAAATTTTCAGTTTAAGTTCAATGAAAATCAATAAAATTTAGTCAAAAACGGCTTCTTGGCGCGAAGAGCTCGATAAAATGGTACTTTTGCTGAGCAATCGATTGAGACGCTTAATTCGGAATTTTTTCTACAATTTGTTTAAATCGCGAATTCTGCAGGTACAAAAATTATTGAGTGGGGGAGGGGTCCACTCCAATTTATTTGTGCATGCAGTCACCCTGTATACGGATTAAAGTCTGCCAATTATAAGACTTAACTTGACCGAGGCGAATTTAAAAGAGACAGCAAGCATGTGCATGAATGTCTGTGGCTTTGGTCCAGACACGCACGTGGGGGAGGGGGTTTGGGGGATTCTGACTATAGATATACAGCACAGCCGATTTGGGCGGATCATCCAGTCCGGGAAGGGTTCAAAATTCAGCTTTTTTTGGGCGAAAATGAAGTGAAAAACTGGTATTAGCGCTGGAAAAGCGTTATAGCTACATACATTTTCTGGTGAATTTGAAGCACTTTTTGAAGAAAATTTTGAATTTTTATCTGTTTTTGGTCTTCATTTTGCCTCATTTTTATCATAAAATTTTTCATTTATTCTGAGCGTCATATCCATAGGTGGGCAGCACCGAAATTCTGGGTGGGGTGCAAGATTTTTCAAAAGTCAAAAAAGGGTCTTAAAATTAATTGGTATGGCGAATAGACATCATTTTTCAACTTTTCGCAACGAGCATTCTCCACTGGCATCAAAAAACAATTGCGAAAAAAGATAAAAATTTTCAAAAATTGAATTCTTTAGGGTTATCAGTCTTATGGGGGTATACTTCCCAACCCCCCTTCCTACGCCCACGTGTGGTCAAACCCCCTCCTACGTGCATGTCTGGTCCTGACTGTCTTCCATGTAAAAATGGAAAACATTATCGGGAAAATAAAGCAAAATGAAGACAAAATAGATGAAAATTGAAAATGTTATTTAAAAGTGCATTAAATTGACTATGAAGAATGAATATCTTTTCGCATTAGTGACTTTGACCAACATTCATCATCATTCAAAATTTTTCCGTAGAGCTTTCCGTCGGATAATGCCTGTCAGCTACCTTTATTTGCTTTTCTTGTGGCCTAAAGTTCATATTTTTGAGTCAAGAATGAATTTTTGTGGCAAGAAATGTTTATTTTATTTTCCAGCTTGACTGTTAAAAATTTGGGCTCTTTGCGTCTATCAGAGGAACTAACCGCTATTTTTCGTTCTAATTTTATTCAAAAAATGCTTTATGTCCAATTCTATTCTAGCACGATATTTACAACAAATTTTTTCGGGCCAATTTTCGACAGTTTCGGACAAAGTTAGGGTATTAGTACTTCCAGACATGCACGCGGGCGAAGGAGTTTGGGAAAAGTATCTAGATCATAGATGCGCCAGCATGGCCAACCGGGTATCAGCCGGCTTAGGGGGGTCAAAAATTAGGTTTTTTGGACAAAAACGACCTTAAAAACTGTCGTAAGTGCTAAAATGTGGTTTAAACTACGCTATTACACAGTTTCTGGTCAACTTAAAGCATTTGTGAAGAAAAGTATGAATTTCCTTTCATTTTCGCCTTCATTTTCTCTCATTTTTTCCCCAAAAATATCTCTTTTTCTTTCCCCAACAGCATATCTGCTCTAGACCATACATGCGCATGGGAGTTGAAGTAGGGTTATTACTTCCCTGACCTTTAAAAACAAATAGCTATGTAGACATTTTGGCCAAAAAATATTGCGTTTTAGTCCTTTTGGGCTGACAAGACTTTGCTATTTTAACATTTATAAGAGTTTCTGAGCTGATTTAAGCCCAAAAAATCCAATTTAGAATTCCGCCCCCAGTGCTGGCTGAACCAAAAATAATGTATTTTCAATCTATTTCACCATGAAACTAGCTGAAGATTCAATTGACTAAAGTAAAAATTAAAAATTTTACCGCTCCCTGACCCTAAAATCTTGATTTTACCCCTGCCTGGCCAACCTGAGCTTGTACATTTATGATGCGTATCGAGCTCGCTTTTCCTAAAATCTTGATCTCGTCGCAACAACTAAAAATTTTCATAACAAACTTTACTCATTTCGTTCAACCAAAAAAAAATCAATTTCTTTTAAGCTTTTTATATATGCTAGCTTTGTTAATTGAAGGCTGAAAGGCATACCTGGTCGTAGGGGTGTGCAACCCTCCCCCAGAACCATAAATACTCCCCCAAAGACCAAAATACCCCAAGAATTCAATTTTTGAAATTTTTTTGTTTTTTACGCAATTTTTGATGCCAATGGATAGTGCTCGATGAGAAACGTTGAAAAATGGTGTTTTTTTCGCCATAACACCATTTTTAAGGCAATTTTTGTCCTTTGCTAAAATCTTACACCGCCTAGAGCTTTGGTGCCGCCCACCTATGCTAAGCGGGATGCTTCTCCATCAGCTTCCATCTTTATTTGTTCGGCTAGAAAAATTTTGCATTTGATTTCAAATTTTAAATTTCTGCATTTGTTGGTTGAAAATAAGAAAAACGCGTAAAATTGTTCAAAATTAGTTTAAGTTTCTTAGCTATTATTTTCTATTCACTTTGGAATGCGCCGTATTGTTACGCAATCTTCTTTACATGTTTTATATATGTAG